>CAJUYH010002456.1:66250-83688 GCA_910591685.1 Galerucella tenella
TGAATCCATGATAATTAAAAATAAAATAAGTTTGACAAGTAAAGTCAAAAAATATTTTTAGAAATGTCTCGTTTCGGATGTGATTCATTGGGAATTATAGAAAATAAAGAGATGGAAAGCGAACCAAAGAACACCAAACACAGCAGAAAAATCAAATAGTTATGAGAAAATCGTATTTTTGGGTATTTTTATTTTGTTTGTACCTAACAGCATGTTTTAAAATGGATATTTTGTATAAATAAAAAAGAAATAGGAATTTATTATTTAAACCAATATTTGTATTCAGGAAATATTCCCCCGAATTACACTCGGGCATCAAAATAACCAGATAATTTTGCATTCGAGCGTGTTGTCTTGGAAAAACTACATTCAGTCATTTTCATATTTTGTTAAAAGACCCCTCCACCTTCGGTGTCAGGCTCTTTCTCCAAAATATGAAAATAAACTCATGCAATTTTTAGACAACACGCTGTCATGCAAAATTATCGGTAGGTGATGCAATTACTTCCGAAAATTTTCATGGGTCATATTTTTTTGCATATTTTAGGTTTATTTAAATGTTAGTGGGCGTAAAATAACGCGCTCAGAAGTTCACTGCTAAGGCCTCAACACACAACACAATTTTTTCTTCAAGACCGAGTAGGAAAATCCTAAGATTTCTGGACGACTGTGAAGATTGCAAGTCAAGGCGTAAGCCGAGCAACACAGAGTCCAGGAATGTGGCTTTTCCTGAGAGGTAGACATACATTTTTTCGGCAATAGTTTAAGATTCGACAGATATTAATTAATTTTGAAAAAAACGCGAATAATTTTACAAACAAATAAATGGTTATTAGACCAGTGCCCAAACCTTCAAAAACAGTAAAAAGTGAAAAAAAATTATAGTAGGATAAAACCCATTATAAAAGGAGGGGAATATGATATAATTGAGGAAAAAAATAAATTACGGGCGATCCGAGTTCGGGAAGTGGGAGGGGGTGGGTTTTTAAGGGTAAAAAGTGGTTTATCTCGATTTCCGGCAAAACTACAAGTCCTACGAAAAAAAGTTAAATGGCAAAGTTGTGAGTAATAATAAGCTCTACAACTTTTGGGCCCACAATTTTTACACATAACCTCAAAATTTATGTGAAAAGCTCAAATAACCAAGTTTTTGGTTTTTTATTTTTATCTTTTTCAAAAAAAATATTTTTTTCACGAAATTTTGTGAAAACTTACCCTATTATGTTCCTAATACACTGTAATTTATTTGATTCGAAATACTTTTTTTTTCACCCTATTTTGACTTGGTATCAAAAAAGCACCCTAATTTTCAATCGAAAATTCTCGCGTCAAAATATCAGCTTTTTTCACAAAGTCGGTGGGCTTTTTGTTCGTTGAAATCTCTACTTTCTGATAGTCTGAAAAAAAATATACATCTCAATGGTAAATGTTCTCAGAAAATGCAAAAAATCAAAAAAACTCAAATTCGATTTTTTTTTATCACTATAATGTACAATTTTGAGCTATTTATTAAAGTTTAGACTTCAATTAATCAATAAACGTAAGATTCCATGTTACATGGATAGACGAAAAAATTTCTAATCGAAATACACTACTATAATTAACAAACAATTAAGTTATAATGAAGTTAACATTTAATAAGATATCAACAATATTATGAAAAAGTTGTAGAATCTTCTTCAAATAATATTTGTTGATGCCTATTTATTAGTCAATCAAGGTTTCAAAAAAATCAATTGGCAAAAATTAAATCACTCTTCATTTTGGCAAACCTCTCACCCACTGAAGGAGCAGCAGAACAGCATTGTTACAGGGCATATTATCAGCTTCAAACTTGGTTAGGCAACGAATTGACAACAACAGATAGAAGCTGGAAGAAACATCAACGTGGCATTATGACCAAATTTACAGAAAAGGATTTAATTCCGGAAGTATTGCTCAAAACTATTTGCTGTAGCTGTGAAGCTGGGTGTAACAGTTTGGAATGTGGCTGCCGAAAACATGGTTTAAAATTCACAAATTTATGTACAAATTGTCATGGTTCTGAAAATTGCTTCAATATGGAAGAAAAAACCAACGAAGAAATAAATGATTCAGATGAAATTGTGGATGAAGAACCAATGCAGATTGGAAATAACATTCGAGACGAAAAAGGTCTTGAAGATTTCGAAGATCACCTAGAGTTGAAAAGGTTTGTCGAGTCTAACGAAGAAATCCCATCAAAGAAACAAAAATAAATGGATAAGTGATTAGAATTTAAGATACTGTATTTATAAATGTCAAGATTAATGTAATCAAAGTGAACTATCTAAATCCAATAGTACGATTTACATGTATATTCACATTTTATGAGATTTTCTATGACATGAATGTAATTCGAATTTAGTGGATAAACCTTTTAACTCGACAAAATTGCAGCAATCACATTTTTTCGATGAAATTGTACCGGATTAAAAAAAACTTCGAATTTGAGTTTTTTTCATTTTTTGCATTTTCTGAGAACATTTACCATGGAGATGTATATTTTTTTTCAGACTATCAGAAAGTAGATATTTCAACGAACAAAAAGCCCACCGACTTTTTGAAAAAAGCTGATATTTTGACGCCAGAATTTTCGATTGAAAATTAGGGTGCTTTTTTGATATTGAGTCAAAATATGGTGAAAAAAAAAGTATTTCAAATCAAATAAATTACAGTGTATTTGGGACATAATAAGGTAAGTTTTCACGAAATTTCGTAAAAAAAATATTTTTTTTGAAAAAGATAAAAATAAAAAACCAAAAACTTGGTTATTTGAGCTTTTCACATAAATTTTGAGGTTATGTGTAGAAATTGTGGATACAAAAGTTGTAGAGCTTTTTATTACTCACAACTTTGCGATTTAACTTTTTTCCGCAGCACCTGTAGTTTTGCCAGAAATCGAGATAAACCATTTTTCACCCTTAAAAACTCTCCCCCTCCCACTTCCCGAACTCGGATCGCCCGTAATTTATTTTTTTCTTCAATTATATCATATTCCCCTCCTCCTATAATGGGTTTCATCCTACTATAATTTTTTTTTGTTTCAAAAATTATCGACCCTGGTCTATATTTGAAATTCGTAAAAAATTAATTGGGCTATTATGGAAACGTATAAAGGGTGAGTTGTCAAACCTGACGCATATAAATTTAAAACAGCCACAATGATATTCCCTTATAGTCCAAGATCCCAGAGCGATAAGATATAACTTATTTCCAAATAAATAAAATGTTAGGTTCCCAGTAGCATCTCGTGTGCTTTGAATACCTGTGTGTTTGTGGAGCTAGCCTAAGGGCACCTGGGCAGGTATCAGTTGAGAAAGGTAACTAAAAATAAGAGTTACCTACTTTACCAAAATTTGTATGTCTGATTTTTATATATGTTTTGTAGAATAATATTCTAGAGTAGTAACATAAGTGTCAGACGCTTTAAAGCTTCACATAAATAAATAAACTTTATTTATTTTTACATGTCTGACTTTCAAATACGTTATCAATGCAACTATTTCTAAGTTATATTTCGTTAGTCAGACCAATTGTAATGATCGAACAGTCCCTAAACATAAAAATTATCAGCCGGGAGTTTCAGTTTCAGTTTCGTTTCTATAGTAACACGGCTCCCCTTCTTTTTTATATATTAACTCACAATGTCTCAGTCTATTGTGTATGTGCCCTTCATGCACAACGTATAGTATTCAGTACAGTTCGGATCTGTTGGAGCACATATAACTTAGTAATAGTTGCCTCGATAACATATTTGAAAGTCAGACATGTGAAAATTAATAAAGTTTATTTATTTTTGTGGAGCTTTAAAGCGTCTGACAAAAGTTTTGGTCCATGTAAAGTGTCTGACACTTATGGAACTTTTCTAGAATATTATTCTACAAAACATATATAAAAATCAGACATACAAATTTAAGTACAGTAACTCTTATTTTTAGTTACCTTTCTCACCTGATACCTGCCCAGGTGCCCTCAGGATAGCACCAAAAACACACAGGTATTCAAAGCACACAAGATGCTACTGAGAACCTAACATTTCATCTATTTGAAAATAAGTTATGTCATATCGCTATGGGATCTTACTATATTACAGAAGTGAAGAGGATCTTGACTTTTTTGGTCTGTTGTACGTGACATCTTCACGTGTCGGCAGATCATCTGGTTTTATTTACTCTTGCGCCTGATTAAAAAAAAGTGGTATATCAGAAGGTGATTCAATAAAGAGAATTAAACCGAGTTCACCCCATGCTGCACAAATTGATATACGTAATTTTGGAATTTTGTATTTCTTTTCGTGTTATTATCTTAATAAAGTGGGAAACTTGATAATTATTTTGTATCCATTGAATACTTTCATAAAATCATGAATTAAGTTCAGCTACACGACATTCATTGAGGCGGTACGAATTATTTTATTAAATATTGGAATTAAATAGAAACAGTCAGTTTCATTGACAACAGTAGTGGGTACTTCCTTAGCAAATTATAACTAATAACAAATGCATAACTATTGAATTGGAAATTGTAGACAATACGCTTCGTTACTTATTCCAGTCTAACCATAAACAACCGATTTAAGTAATTCAAAGCGATGGAATACAAATCACTTCAAAGATAGGGCGTAGAAAAACATGATTTTAAATTCAACAGTTTTTAGATTATTATTCATAAAATTATTAAAAAAACACAATACAAGCTGTTTTCCACTTAACCTTTGATCATTATTTCGCTACAATAACCTTTGAGATTCAAAACAAGAACATTCGGTCGATAGTACTATATCTTATCAGGTTTTATGTTCAATTGTAATCGGTTCCCAGAATTATCTAAACAATTTTTCAATGCAATGATCTCCAAATACAAAAAAGCGATGATAAAGTACTTAAACCGTATGTATACAAATACAGTGTGTCCACTCAAGTTTGCAGCATATATGTTGCTTTGAATTGATTTAATGATCTTTTTTAGTCATATATGAGCAATGAAAACATCGTATAAATCAAAATCAAATAGGTATTAAGAACCACGTGTTGTAAATCCTACCGTTTATGTCCCATTTAATGAACCGGTTTTCTAGGTCGTCGATAACTCTTAAAATTTTGGATTATTCAATAAAATGCATCTATCCATTTTCAAAGATTAATCTACTCTCTACAACTTTTGTTTGAAACTTTTTTTTCTAATGTCCATACTTTTTGAAATATACACTACTACTACTAAATGTACAGGCGAGCCTTGTCCTGGACAACTCGAGCCAAGGTTCCGACACTGAGGCCACTGGCGGGCCCATTGTGCCATTCCTGCTACCTAGACATCCATGAAACCGAGCCCTTCAATAAAGGCCACAACCTTTTTCAATGGATGTCTGCTTGTGTCTCCAGGGGCCATAACAGGGACTCCGAAGATTCGCCTGCGTAGTACAGCCCAGTGTGGACACTCTAAGAGAACATGGACTGACGTTTCGTCAGTCATGCCGCAACCCCTACATAGGGAACTTTCCTCTACTCCTAAGTTGTGGAGGTGTTTCCTCATACAGCAGTGCCCTGTTAGGAGTCCTGCTATCTTCCTTAGCCTACTCCTTGGTAGTTCAGTGGCTGCCCTGGCGTGTCCATCAGTCCATCCCTTCAGTAGAAGTTTGGATTGTCTAGGACCTTGCAGAGCATTCCTTGAAATATACAACGTTTAATGTAGAAATATCGACACTCGGTGGGTACGTCAGTCAGTACCCGAAGGTTTTTTCTTAAGCATGTAACCGTTTCTTTTATGTGTCTACACAAAAGAAGGGACGAAAAGATCTGGGCCTTCTACCAATCGCTTCAACAATTCCTGCGGCATCTCCCAGTCTGTTGGCGGTAATATCCTGCAAATGCCGAACTGGCTGTAGAAGAACATTAGTATTGAGCAAAACTGGTCTTGGTCCTGCGAAGACCAAGACTAAATGAACAAGGTCAGACCAAGATTGAATGTGCAAGACCAAGATCAAATACGCAAGACCCAACTGAAAATTCTTATTTCCACAGCATATTTGAGTTAAAATATTTGTTACAGCCCCAACACATGCTTTCCCTAGAACGAAATATTTTTGGTGTTTCGAATCGCCATTTTGCTTCACTATATTTTACCATTACACAATAAAAATAAATTATAGTTTAAATAAAACTAAAAAACACGCTTTTACTAAAAAGTAAAAAAGTAATTTTAGTAAAAAATAATTCTTAATTTTATATTATTTAAATAGTAATAAAATAAAGAATTCTGCTCGTTGATAATTTATTGTAAATTATTGATCATTTATAACCATTTTATAGATTAATCCAATATTTTAAGAGTTATCGGCCGAGATAGAAAAACCGGTTCATTAAATGGGACATGAATCGTAAGCGGTAGGTGTTACAAAAAAAGTTCACAGGAGAATAAAGAAAACAAAATTTTATTCTCTCTAATGGTTTCAATGATTTTCACACCACAGTGCATATAGTTTTCAAGATATCGACCAAAAATGTAACCCTAAACCTCATAAAAAAATTGGATCAGAAATTTCGCCCAAGTTTAAGTTCTCATGTCAGAGACGGTATACTGGCTACAAGACCACTACACCGAGATCAATATGCATACAGTGAAGGAAAATCAACCGAAACAGCATTACATCAACTCGTCAAAAGTCTGAATATGTGCTGGAAAACAGTGAGGTGCTGCTCGCAGCCTTTCTAGATATAGAAGAAGCTATTGACAACACCTCCTACAAATCCATAGCCAAGGCAGCGAGAAAAATTGGGATCGATGCCGAGCTGCAGGTGGATAGTCCGCATGCTCAGAAGCAGGCTAAAAGAAGCAACTCTTATGGGGGAGACAATGGCCGTACGTGCAACCAGGGACTGTCCACAAGGGGAAGTAGTGTCCCCGCTGCTGTGGAACCTGGTCTCATCAGAACCCTACACAGAGAAGGATTCAACACCATAGGATCTGCAGACGACCTGGTATTTCTATCCCAAGGTAAATACAACAGTACAGCCAGAGATAGACACCTGTTTGTACAAAATTGTTGTCATCCCCAGGATAACATATGCATCTCTGGTCTGGGGGCCAAAGATTAGACAAACCTCTGCAATGCTGAAACTAAGCAAGGTCCAAAGACTTGCATGCATTGGCATTACAGGGGCAATGAGTACTACTCATACAGCGGCGCTGGAGACAATGCTAGACCTTCCTCCGCTACATTGTGTCATAATGTGCAAAGCAATAAGGGCAGCTCTTACCCGACTGGAAAAAGACCATGACGTGGCACATGGGAGAGGACACACAGAAATAAGGCATGTGGATGACAACATCTTTAAAATGCCAACAGACCACATGACCACCAGATATAACTTTCGCAAGAACTTCGAGATTGTCATCAAAGATCGAAAGGAGCTTGAGGAAGAGAATGAACCACCACTCAGCAGAGCGAATGTTATGCAACTGGACCACAGGAGGCAGAAACTGTATGGAAGACCCCAAATGACTCCATAAGATTTCTGCAACCAACCAGCAAAGAACCTGTATGAGCTAATATAGGGAACGGATTGGCTGAATAGGCTGTAGTCAGAACACTAGGAGGATCCACAAAAAGCCCAGGAGGCCGAGGTGGTGCTGGCGAAGAGACGGCTCCTTTTAGAAAAAATTTTATTTTTACTTATTACTTGCACTGATTTAATGAAGTCCGGTATTGTTTAAAATTAATCCTCCTTTTTTTAAGTGATAACAAAAACATTGACTAATATCATACCCTAAAAGCAATAAAATCCTCCAACAAATACTTTTCCACTCTATAGTTTACCATAATTATGATACACCCCCCGTATTTTCAATATATTTAATAACAAAATGTAGGTAAGTACTTACAGTTGCTGTATATTTATTGTGCAAACTCATTTTTTCGTATAACAACTCCGTTAAAGTAACATTCGGCAAAACAATATCACTCGTTTCACTTCTTAAAATATTTTCATTGGTTTCTGTAGTAGTAATACTTCTTAAAAACAAATTTTTATTTTTCACATTTTGAAATTTTCTATTCGAAAATATTCGTCGAACCACAAACATGTTGGAAAATAATGTAAAATGCTGGTGTTGATTGTTTATGTACTCGAGATTGTTCAACGTGCTAAGTAAATATTTTTAATACTTCGAAATTCAATCTGACTGGCTTGTAGTGGTAAAGATAAAAAAAATAGATACAAATTATCTCAGGGTTATCAAGTTAACGTGAGTAGGGATAATTAAAAGTATTTAAATTACATTATAGGACTTAAGTTTTGAGGTAATTAAATAAATAATCATTGTCATATTGCTTAAATTCAAAAAAAAATACAAATAGGTCGGATGTGTCGTGAACTATGAACTTTGCCTGGTAGGTGAATAATATTCATATAGTCCAGGGGAGTGGGTCGAAAAAGCTGAAAATTCAGAGGCGGTCGTTCGCTAAACGCTGAAGTCAAAAACATTTGATATTTGCTCTAAAATATGCGGAAAAATGTTTCATTCATCGTCAAAAATATTATAGGATACCATCTCTTCTTTTGTTTCTGCGATACTTTTCAGCAACGCTATATATATATATATATATATATATATATATATAAGCTGAAAAGCGACAAGCCTATTTTTTTTCAAACACTATCATTTTATGAATAATAACAATTTTGAGTTTCGTTTTTTTGTAATGAAGTTCTAGTTTAATGAACCATATGAGCAAAATTTTATTCACATAATTTTTTTCACAATCACATTGAAAAGTAGGCTTTTTCGCTTGCCATTGACAACGAAAAGTTGACGTTTCTTGAGGAGAGTAGCGTAAAAAATGGCAAAACGCTCGTTGCCCATAACAACCGATTCTACTAACACAATTGTATTGACAGTGACAGATATAAAAGTTTGAAACATATTTGAATTGACACTTTTATGAATTCCACTTTATATTTGTTTTTAATAGTTACAATTAAGTGATTGCAGAAAAAATGTTGTATGTATTACGAGCAAAAACGTGACATTAGGTGTGTTCTTTTTGACTAAGATCTCAGTTAATCTCAGCTCACATCGGTAATGTGCGCGTTCTTTTTGATTTACTCACTTCGAAGTGAGCTGAGATTTTTCCTCCCCCTTCACCGATGCTGAATGTGATGTAAGGGGGTATCAGTTGGACCTGAGTCGGAAATAAAGTGGAGGGGATGAATCAAGCGTGGTTATTGAAGATCTAGATTCCAGATAGGTTATGTTTATATGTTTTATGTCTCTTATTCACGCATGTGACGGCAGATCTCGCGTTTCAATTGAGTAGGTCGTTCTTTTTGGTGATTACTCACATCACTTTATCTCAGATCACTTCAACTGAAGTGAGCTGAGATCTCAGTCAAAAAGAACACACCTATTATTGCTTTCGAGTAATTACCGCGCTCCGCTTCGCGTCACGCGGTAACCATTACTCTCAAGCAATAATAGCTGTATTCTTTTTACCAGTCGACTGTCTCACTTGTAAGAATAATTAAGACAAAGTGAGCTGAGATGAAGTAAGATAAATTGAGGCAAATTTATATCTAAAAAGAATGCATGACAGTCACAGATCACAATTATAACATAACCTCTAACGTTTATACCTCAAATTATGCCACAAAAATTTAGTTTATATACAAATTTTCATTTTCAACAGGCAATGGTTCCTGAAAGTGCCATAAATGCCACTTCTTAAAGCAATTCTGATTTTTTAAAAGAACATTAACCACACCTTTAAGATAGATGTGACATGTGACATCAGCAAATATCCGGTACAGATCGCAAAAAGTTTTCAACTCACTTCGTGCTCACTTCTAAGTTCTATAAAAAGCTAGCTCAATTGGGGTAAGGGGGGAAGAAATTTTCTTAGTTAGTCTCACTTTGTACTCAACTCGAGCCATATTGAAAGAACAGATACTTTTTACTAATTTACTGAGACTAACTGAGTGACTCAGTTAATCTCAGGTAAACGTGGTAAAAAGAATACAGCTTGTATCACTTTTCGCTCTTAATACATAAATAACTATTAACGCTGTAAACCAAAAATATTTTTGTATTAACTTAGGTACCGTAAGTGCTCCAGTGATTGAACACCACCCAGTGAATGAATAAATCCCAAGTTTTATTCAAATATCAATAGTTTCAACTGAAAATACGTTGTAAGCGCGTTTCCTATCGGTCCAACTTTAATTTTTGGTTTTGGCAACGTCGCATTCCTAATGGTCAATGTAATCAGTTTCAATATGGCGAGCTATCAAAAATACGCGTTTGTGATTGTGCACGTGTTTGTGATTGTGCTGCAAATCAAAAGAAAATAAGAAGGACAAAGGTGGGTAACACTTTATTTGAAGCAATGTAATTAATATTATAAATTGTTATATCCGATGTTAACTGTTTTATGTAGATTAATGAGTGTTAAAGATCCATAAACAAAGTAATATTGCGCCAAAACTTTTAGCTAGAAATATTTTTCGGGGTATTCGAACTAATGCTTCAAAATTATATCGCTAGCCAATCAATGAATATTTGTTCATTCACTAGGATTTTCGTTATATCTGTACTCAAACGCTTTAATTCCATATATTTACAATAAATAAAACGTGTTTATTTGGAATTGCTACATATTTATGTTTTGAATCATCAGTCCAGTGCTGGAACAACACTTTTTTCATTTATAAGGTTTAATTTTGAATATTAAACACAACGAATCTTTTTTAATTTTTGTTCACTGTTCATTCATTGGGTATGAAGTTCCAATAATTGAACATATACGTTCAATAATAAGTTTCTTGTTTCACTTAATGAACACAGTGTTTTATTAGGAAATTGGTATCGTTTTTTTAATAGATGATATCACTAATGAATGAACACCAGTAGAAATTTACCACTAGAAAAATTTTTAAAAAATGTTTGTGGCTTTTTTCAGATAGAGGTTACTGGAAAAGGTCGATACATTCGATTTGCCTATAGTCACAGTAGTTTGGAAGAAGCTCTTAATCAAGTAGCTACGGGTAAAATGTCTCTAAATGCGGCACATATTAGGCAATACAACATTCCTAAGTCAACTCTACATAATAAAATTCATCATAAAGTCCCGCTTCTTCGACAAATGGGTCCTCCTCCAGAGTTAACAACAGATGAAAAATGGAAAACTGTTGAATGGATTATAAAAAAAGCTACTCTTGGCTTTCCAATGCATCCCGAGGAGGTGTTTGATACCATACAACACTTTCTAAACAGTATAAACAGAATAACCAAGTTTAAAGAAAACAGACCTGGAAGAAAATGGCTCAAATTATTTTTAAAGAGACATCCCGCAGTAACGAAGCGAAATGCAGAGATTATTTCAAAAGCCAGGGCTTCAGTCAGAAATTGGTTCGGTCAACTTCAATAACATCTGAATGATGAATCTGCTTCCGATATACTTAATGATCCCTCTAGAATATTCAATGTGGATGAAACTGGGGTCCAAATATGTCCCAAGACTGGCTTGATTTTAGGACCGAAGAATTATAAAAATACGTACGAAATTGCATCCGGAAAGGAGAAGGAGTCCATAACAGTCCTCTGCAATTTTTTGGCCAATGGTGTAGATGTCCCACCCTATATTGTTTATCCATATAAAAGGATCCCCCAAGATGTAGTAGAATCAGTACCAGACAGCTGGTCAATTGGAGATCGGATACCGTTGGATGGTTTCCCCAACATTTTTTGCATACATAAATTTTTTTAATAGTTGGCTAATCGAAAATAATATAAAACTCCCATTGTTGCCTAAAAAAACCTACCTGATTATGTGATATTTATACTAAAACATTTTTTGATACTATTTGATAATTTTATAAGATAGGAAACCTTCGATATTTTTTGTTAGTTTATAATAAACGAGTGGCATTTTTATTTCTTACGTTTTTTGTTGTTTATGCATTGATATTAATTTTTGTTAATTTGAAATGGTTTAAGTACTACATATTTAAGAAGATACTGATTTTATTTTATTTAAACGACGTTGTATTTTTGAGATTTTTTGTAGTGTAGAGTGTGTAGATATGCCTATATTTTCATTAATAAATGTTAATGTTCACTTATTGGTTTTATTTTATTCAATTATTGGAGACTCTTGTTCAATTACTGGTGTTTTGGTATTTTTTATATTCAAAGCAAAATATTTGTAAAACATAATTAAAATTATATTGATATTAAAGGTTCAATTTCTCTTAAATATAAGAAAAATATATAAAATCTTGAGGAAAATAATGAGATATTATCTCTTAATATTTAAAAGAAGTTCAAAGTCACCTATGTCCTTATTTGTTCATTAACTGGAGCGCTTACCTATTCTAGTCACAAAAAACACCAGCCTACTGGTGATGCGCTCTTCTTTGAACACTTAACTTCTAAGAAGCCGCTAATAGAGTGCATATGCAGGCCACTTACTTTATGATTTATAAAATTTCTAGAGTGTTGTGTGTTGTGATTCAGATGTGTGATGCCTTTTGGCCCAATTATAATAATATAATAATAAATATATTTAAAACAAGAATTAAATTGCCTTGATCCTATTTCAACAAAACGTTCGAACATTTCATTATTATATAAATATAAATAATGAAGGTTATTGTCAAGCAAGCGTGGTGCAAGACAACGACAATTATATGTTTATCTGTTTTGCTCGAACTTGACCAGTTATATAAATATACATTCAGTATTGATCAAAGAAGCAGTCGATGCAGAATACTTGAATAAGACTAGTCTATTTAGTTGAATAGTCATCTACTAGTAATAATTAACCATTACGTATAAATATGCTACACGGCTAGGTACATATGCATAGTATTAGTTTAGTAAGTAGGGTCATGTATTTAGAAAATAAATCAAACATATCCCAGTGCTGGAAGTAGAATAGTTGTTTCATTTCTCTTGATATGATCCTCCAAGTGACCCGCAACACCACCTATTCAGATGCCCTTCCACACCTATAATCTACCAAAGCATCCAGTACAAGCCAGTACATCCAGTACATGGATAATATGGGTTTATTCACAGTCACAGTATACCAAAACAACCAGTAGTGCATCTCAACTTCGCGCATCGGTTGTGCGGAGTTCGCCATTTCGGTTTAGAAACCTGTCAAGTTCAGCAAGGACGGCGTATATTCTACTTCGGTTTAGGGACAGTTTAGTTTGGTTTAGTCGCGTAAGCAGTGGCGTGGTGTGAATTAATTTTTTTTTGAGTGACAGTCATCAAATACGATGAATAAAGTTAAAGCAGGTGTAGTTTGTGCTGCAAAGAACTGTAAAAGAATATAATATTTTTTTTATTTAAGAAAAATAAAGCGTATCAACCCTTCAGGCTATTAGCAGTACCCAATGAACAATATATTAATTACCTACTACTACAGTATAGGTGTAAAAAAACAAACAATTTTGGTGATTAATTAAACTTTGTGTAGAAACTGAATAGCACGTAGATAAGCTACCAAGTTTTCCATATTGTACTCTTCTCCTAGCAAGTGATACATAGTAGGTGGAATGTTAAATGTAACTCTTTGCTGTGAAAACTTTGAACAGTCTATTAACACATGCCTCACTGTACAGCGGGATTGTTCGGATCTCGACATTAAATACTCATGGGAAAATCGGGTGTGACCTATTCGACGATGGGTCAGGATAACTTGTTCTTTCCTGGTGTCTGGAATGGCTTTCCACGGTTCAACTGTTCTTTTCACTTCTCTAAGTTTATCGTGAGATTGGGACCACTGGTGTTGCCAAGCGTTGTTAACTGATGTTCTGTTTTATTACAATTTATTTTGCTATTGTTGCCGATTCTAAATTATCTAGAGTTTTTTCCTTGTAACATGCTTAAATTGTTTATTATATAGTAGTATTCACAACATTAATCTACTCAATAACATTTTCTTTGAAACATAAATTTAACAACTTTGAATTATACTGATCCTTCCCTGTCCAAAAAGTAGAACTGTTAGTTAATACGGACCTCGTATCTAAACCCGAATGGCCGTTTCAAGGCCAAAAAAGGTAGAGCGTGTCGCGGGACACACGGTAGGAACTTTAGTTCCTTTTAAGCAAAAGTTATGTAATACATCTGACGTTATAGATAAACAATTTGCATATTCTTTGGTGGTTGAGTAGTAAGCACACCAGACTCTCACGCGGTAGACCCGGGTTCGATCTCCCGCGAGGAATTTTTTTTTATTGTTCATTTTATTTTTAAATAATCATTCTGCTTGATATTAATAACGACAACAGGTAGACGTTTGAAATATTTAGCAGAATATTCATTATTATAGATAATGGTACGGTACTTTCCATGAGGGAGTCCGACTGGCAACATCTACTTATAACAGCATCGTATATTTAAAAAAGGAAACCGTAGCATTATACAAATTGGACATTCGTTTACTACAATATTAGTGGAAACATAAAATTGAATTGTTAAATTTTTTATTTGAAGTTATATTACAGTTTATAGAAATTTTTATTTTCTAGATTTTTTCCTAAGTGGGTCGTAGAAAAAATTTGCTGCTCGACTCGTGTGGATTGTCCATATCGCACTTGAACGATTGAGCACTCCGCCTACGGCGTCGTGCTCCATCTTCGTCCTCGTGCGATATGGCCATCATATCCAAACTAGTTGCACAAACTACAATTTCTTTCAAAATATGCCCTTTTACATTTAAAAACTACCTGCCAAATGTCAAATCAATTTATCCATCCATTTTAAAGTTATCGAATTAAAACATTCAAGTTTTCAAAATTTCAACTCCCTGTATTTCGAAAAGTAGCTAGACCCCTTAATCGCGCAAAAAAATTATGGAAATAATAGTAAAAATTTATCCGAACAAATTCAAGTAGATCACTAGCACTGCGAATACCAGCTTTGCATATAATTTCAATATAACATCGGTGGTTCAGTGGTTAGAATGCTCGCATTGCATGCGGGCGGCCCGGGTTCGAATCCGGGTAGGAGCATATTTATTATTATGAATCGCTGCTTCGTAAACGAGAGAGAGACTTAGGAGGCACAAGCACGCAAAAGCAAGGCACATAACGAAGCAATGTAACATAACGTAGCGTAACGTAACGCGTAACGGTCAGATCTTTTGCGTCGCGACCCCAGGGACTGTATTCCTGACTGAGGGAGTAGAGCTCTCCGAGAGAACACATATTTTGTCTTTATTCTGCTTGGCTACTCTGTCACTACTTAGACAAAGACAAAATATCTGTTCTCTCGGGAATCTTTACTCCCTCAGTCAAGAATACAGCCCCTGGTCGCTCAAACATAACCTGGCGTAAAGAACTAAAGTTCCAATAAAATTATTGCGTACAAGCGATGCGCGAAGCTGATATGCACTACTGGTTGCTTAGGTCATAGATAATGTTTAGGTCTACTGTGGTTTATTCCCGATTGTTCTGGAAGCTTCGCATAAGTAGAAGGTGGTAAGTTCAAGAGTGAGAAGGTGTTCTAGAGTTGCGAAGGACTATATATGTATATACGCGGGTTTTTGAGTAAGTCGAACAGTTTTTTAGTGTACAGTGAATCGGTAAACAGTTTCAGTATACAGTGAGTGAACAGATAGTGAGTTAGTGAATATAAATTGTGCAATATTTATGTGTTGAAGATACATTAAGACAATTATTATACCGAGTGTAGATAAAATAATAGACATTAAGTAGTGTGTATATCAATTAAGTTTATTACAGTGTAAAAGTGTTTCTACAATAAACCAATAGTAATTAGCTATAGTGAGCGTATAATTTTATCCCACGGTGAAAACTGTTTAAATGAATAAGAAAAACCATACAGTATTTTTTTGAGTTCTGTGATCATCTTTGAAAATAGGTAGTAGCTAAGATTTTTTTGTGTAATTTGGGTTGTATTATCATTTATAGTGTGTGGTAAATTTGTATATTTTTGTTGTTATGTATTATTTACTATTGGAAATATGTAAATTTGTTAATGGGTAGAATAGTTCCCACGGTACATATCATTTTTCTGGTGGGATATATTATTCCCAGTGCGCGAAAAAAAAGTATTTCACTAAACACTTAGATTATCCAAATCACCAAGAAAAAGCACTTTAATACCTCTTCCCTAAAATGAGGAAAACTCGGATGAAGAACCAGAAGATGATGTACCTAGTTGCAAAGATGGATATTTAGAATTTATAGAAACTTGTAGTAGTAATAATAATTCTAATCGTAATTCTTCGTCCACTAGTGAAATTCGTGGAATACTTGCTAGTATCTCAGCCGGCCCTTCTATGCCAATTTCTATCGATGCCTATCCCACTAGTGCATTCGATCCTTCACAGTTGTCTCCGCCGCTATCTCAACAATTCCAGGACCTCGTTGGTCCACCTCGTATGTGAAAGAAAATGCCATAGAGAAATATAATACAGTGTCTATGGGAAATACCACCGTTAATTCCAGGTTACATTTTCCTTTCACATTTTATATCTTATCTTACTATATACCTGCTCGTATTTTATGTACAGGGTCTCATTATATTCTGACTGTTTTTAAGAGCTGATATCTTCGAAACGGTTCTGGATAATAAGATGCGGTTGCCACAGCTAGGTTTAAAATTACCGTGAGTTTTGTTGTGACACATTTATATAAATGGCGTACTTCCGATTTACCCGCTAGAAAAATGGCGTATTTTCAGAATAAAGCAGATGTAATTTTTTAAATGGGACACCCTGTATATTCAGCAATTTATTGAAAGACGCATATTTTTACTTCATAACGGTACTTTGAAATTTAAAATCGGTGCACAGAAAGCGAAGTTAGATGACTTTAACTAGGATACTGTATAATGATTTAGATATAAAGTTGGAACTTTATTAGCTAAAGTAAACTGTAAAAAACAAATAGAAACGTGTTTAAGGGCACTCTAAAACAAATGTTCGATGTGTCCTCCTTCTTGGTCTATACATTTGTGGAATCGAACCAAGTTGTCAAATGCTGCTGTCAGCATTTCAAGAGGAATACTTTCCATTACCTGCCGTATGTTATTTTTTAATTCCTCAATAGTAGCAGGCATCGGGTTGTAGACTCTATCTTTCACAAATCCTTATACAAAAAAATCTGGGACAGTCAGGTCTGGTTCTGGTCAGATTCTCTTGCTATGTTGGAATAATGGGGTGGAGCCCCGTATTGTTGAAAGCAACAATTTTGGTTCTAAATACCATCTAGAACCGTTTCGAAGACATAAGCTCTTGAAAACAGTGAGAATATAATGAGACACCCAGTATTTTAAAGGATATTTCAAAAAATCTGCACTTCTGATACAACATAGAACCATAGAGATACTACATAGCATAGAACACGACTCTTTAATAGTGACACTTGACACTATTGACAGAT
>CAJUYH010002457.1:0-39915 GCA_910591685.1 Galerucella tenella
AAATACTATCAAAGCCATGCTTGTTTGTTTCTATGGAGATAACCATTACAACAATGATCAAAACCTCAAATGTTAAGACATATTTGTCAAAATAACCACATTTATTTGTTAATTCTGTCCATTCTGTCTTTAAAAATGAGCGAATCTGAAGAGTCCCTACCTTCAGACGTTGAAGAAGTTGCAAAAGCTGTTGTAGCAAATTTGCTGCCAAGTAAGTCAAAAGCAGCATATGAAACAGCTTATTCTAACTTCCAAAAGTGGTGCGAAGTGAAGAAGATAAATACTGAAAAAACGGTATCAGGAAAGGTTCTTCTTGCTTATTTTTCATACAATGCCAAAATATTTCAACCGTCGACGATGTGGAGTCACTATTCAATGTTACGAACAACAATCTATGTCAATAAAAATGTGGATATCAGTAATTTTACAAATTTGATTGCTTTTTTGAAAAGGAATGCGGAAGGATATCGGCCAAAAAAATCAAAAACATTTAGTAAGGAAGATTTCAGTAGATTTTTAATAGAAGCTGATGATCACATTTATTTAGATTGGAAAGTAATTTTTATAGTTGGGATAGCAGGAGGTTGCCGAAGAAATGAATTACTAAATATGCGGACCGAGGATGTTAGCGACTGCGGTTCTTTTATTAAAATAAGCATTCCAGATACGAAGACAAAGATTGAGAGAGTTTTCACAATAACCGAAGGTGATGTTGATGGAATCAATCTGATTGCATTAGTCCGAAAATACATTCAAATGTGTCCAAGCCATGTAAAAAATAATCGTTTTTTCTTCGGATATTGAAACGGAAAATGCAATATTCAACCTGTTGGCATCACCACATTTTCTGACACCCCCAAAAAAATAGCAACATTCCTTGGCTTGCAAAATCCTGAATTATACACTAGCCATGCATTTCGCAGATCGTCTGCAACGTTTCTGTCAGATGCTGGTGCTGATATACAAACGTTGAAAAGGCATGGTGGATGGAAGTCCAACGCTGTTGCTGAAAATTATATTGACGAATCTATCAATGATGAAAGAAAAACAGCTGTGAAGATACTTGGGCAAAGTACATTGACAAATATCGACAATATAGCAGTTCCGAAACAAAGTAAATCTACAAGCATAACAATGAATTCAAACGCGACTGAGTTTTTTAACAATGATGTATCATCTGGGGTTTCATCTATGTCTACAAGTAATGAACAAAAGGCAGCAGTAATCCATGGCAATACGTTCCAAAACTGTACGTTTAATATTTATAATAAATTACAGTGATTTCTCAATAAAAATATTATAATATGTAGTTGTCTAATTAATTTCATAATAAAACTAGGTATTCTCAGTAAAAATAAATGGAATTGTTGTCCCTGAGTGACAAAACCATGTTTTGCAACTAAAATGAGTGTCAAAATGATGACATTTCGTAAGTGAATTGCAAAAAAACATTGAGCTCACGTCATCATCAGGCGTCATCGTCAGGCGCACCATGTTATGCAACACACAATATGGGCGTACAAAAAAAGTTTTAAATAGGGGCTCATTTTCATTCGCAAATTGCCAATTACCATGAGAGCACCATACATGTTTTAAAAGGGGAACATTTATTTGCAAAAAATTTTATCTACCATGTACGTAAGATGAACTTTTTCAAGGAGGTTTATTTGGACAGATTTCCTCCCATCATGGGCGTACGATAAAATTTTTAAAAGGGATGAATTTGTTTGTAGAAACTCCATTTCATGAGCGTACCACAAGATTTTTCGGGAGAGTTAATTTATTCGATGAAATTTCCGTTTGCTAAGAAGAAAATGCTAAGGTTGATTTTTTACTGTTTCCACTTATGTCGGCAGTCCTCAATACTGCCTATTCGCTTTTTCATCCATTCTATGAGCTTTAAGAACATCCTTTTCCAATCCGCAAAGATATTGCTTATTTTTTCCAATATTAAATTGAAACTGATGCCAAAAAAGTGTTTCGGCCCCTGAAGGGCCCCTTTATTTGCTAACTTACTCGCTATTTTATTTTCTCCCACTCATGCCATTCAAATGGCTATCCTCGTACGAATAACCTTCCATTCCATATTTAATCAACAATAATGGAAGTATATTAACGCCTCCAAATGCATTCTCAATTTTAGCGTTACTGAGCTCCAGCAACTGCAAGTTAAACCTAGTGTGGAATACAAAACTACGCCTAAATCAACGTTTCATTCGATAAGGTTTACATTTATCAATTTATCTTGGAAATTGAAAGCAGAAATTATACCTCAACAAGGAGTCCCGCAAGGCTCCCCACTATCTCCTCTGCTCTACAATCTCTACTGTTATTAATATACAACTTTGGGTTAGCACCAGAGCACATTAATTTACAAAAATACATATTGCAGTATGCTTTAATTAGTCATAATAACAGCATCAAAAAAACAATGAAGGAACTGCGAACATTAATGAACAGAACGAAGAAATGGTTCAACAGGTGGAGAATGAAGCCTAACTAATAAAAACGTGGAGATAGCAAAGAAAAAATGTATTAGCCGAGGAAAACACTTTCGAAGAATAACATTCCAAAACATGGGCATCAGTAAGAAAATTGCAATACACATATACAAAAGAATCTGTAGACCGATTCTCGAGTATGGCCATATAGTATACCAAACAACAAGAAGACCCGTATGGAAAACATTTCAGACAGCAGAGACAACAACTTTAAGAGCCATCACAAAAATAAGACATCCATCAAACCCTCTCCACAATCCATCAAACAAACTTCTATGCAAAACCACAAAGGTACAGCCACTGAAGGATAGAATGACAACTCTGTCCCGAAAATTATCTAGGTGGACGTATAATAAAGAAATAATGGACAAACTATGCATTGAACGAGATCACACACAACAGGTGAAACGAAAATATCCTAATAAGACAGTTTGGGAAGTGGTAAAAAGTCACTGAATGGTAGTGAAAATTCTGGCAATAGCTTTTAACTTTTTTATTTTATAATTAATTATAATTTTTTTTTAATAACACAAAATATTACTTTTAATACTATTGGGTATATTAAAATTAACAATGTAAATAATACTAGCTGAAGGACCTCTGCCATTTGGTTGTACCAATAAATGACGTTTTTTATTATTATTATTTGGGAAGAGATATCTTGCTGAACATGAATAGGGAGGAGATCAAGTTAGGAATCCTCACTGGTCATTGTAGAATAAACAAATATTGAGGTAAAATATGGTCGAAAGCACATTATGTTGATGGAATATCAATTGCAATGGCTAAAAACGTGTTTCCAAGGTCAAATAACTCTTGATATTGAGCTATGACAACCAAAAATCAGATTTCAGCTACTCAGATCATTTATTAGCAAACCAACACACTTTCGACAGATATTTTGAATTTTTGTATATAAAACTTAAATCCTTCAAATTAAATCTTTTAAAAGCTATTGGGATGAATGGAAAGGAATGTTCAGATAATCTTCTTAAGGACCAAATAGATATTAACAATTATTCTTTCTTATCAAACTTTTTTACCTGGAAAGGTTCCGGTAAGATTGTTTTGTGAATGAATTCCCAGGTAAACTTGTTTAATACTTCAGTTAATCCCATATTTAGACATTTTTTGCTTTTTATTTCCATATTAATAGATTATAGTTATGGATAGATTATGAGTTCCGGCTACAGAGGCAAATCCATAACACTTGGTGAACACTCAGCTAATGGACTTTTTGGAATCCATTCAAATACTAAATAAAATTTGACGATTTACTTTTATAGTTCAATATTACAGTAAATTCAGAAATAATGTAATTTGATTCAGGTTAATACCATGTTTCACTTACTTCTGTAACTAATCTTAATCTGTTGTAAATTTTTGTTGAGCGCTAATAATCCTAGGAATGATGCGCATTATATGTATAATTAAAAAAAAGATTATAATACTTTGGTCAATATCCGTAAGAATTCAGTATCAAGGCATTGTGAAAATTGGAAAGTTTTTATCATTTTTATTAAACCTCTCCTCGTTTGAGAAAGCTACTGTGTTAGCAAAACTCGTCACAACTTTAATTTTAATATGATGTAGATTTCAACAAATTAATTTTTTTAATTCCATCGTTCAATTTTCGATATCATTTTCAAATTTCAATTTTTATACTCTGTATATTCACAAACGTTATTTTATGTGAAATATTACTTTACTCGTGAGGTTATGTAACTTTAACATGAAAGAGCGTAATTATTATTCAGAGGATGAAAAGCAAAATGCTATTACTATAATGACTAAACAAGCCTAGTGTGCTATTGATATATCGCATTTTTTCATATTTACTCTAGAAAATGGAATTCTTCGAATCCAATTGGCGTAATTTGGAAAATACGAAGTGAAATTGAGAAAAGACAGCAAAATTATTACTTAGATGTTATTGTTAGGGAATAGAATATATTTTACCGTGAAGAAAAAATCTGTAGCTCTACGACAAGAATTGAACTACATTTCAACGGAAAACAATCCGAAAACTACACATAGATTCAAAAGTTTTGCATCACCTTCTTCGGATGCGAAGGAATTTTTTTGCGCTAACAATTTTTTGTTGGCTTGTTTATCAATGTTCACCATTTACCATTTCAATATGTTCCATATTTTCTGCAATATACAGATGTTTACAGTTTTTTTTGTAAGATAACATTTTCAGTGCGATCATTATAACATTCAAGGCATTTGATTTTTACGATTTTAAGTGCAATCATGAATCGTCAAGTCATAAGTGAGATTGACCGTGCTTTAGTTGAAGAAGGTCATTCTCAAACAGAGTTGGCGTTTGGCAAAGTGATGTGTCTCGTGTATGGAACCGGTATCTCCAGACCAATTCTCTTCGTGATAGACCTAGAAGCGGTAGAAGGCGTTTTACTAATCAGCGGCAGAACCGCTATATCCACTTAACTATCCGAAGAAACCCGACCATGGCAATACCAGCACTCCAAAGAGATATGAGACATGCGTTGGGAGTTCGAGTATCGATCTCGACATTACGAAGACGAATACTTGCGACAGGTTTGAAGTGTCGCCGACCAATAAGAGTGCCCAGACTACAACCTGAGCACAGAGTTCGTCGACTACAGGAGCTCAAGAACACGCGGCCTTGCCTGAAGAATTTCGGAATTCGGTGCTTTTTTCCGACGAGACAAGGATTTGTTTGGTACAAGATAGCCATCGAATACGTGTGTGGCGGGATCCAACGAGAGTTGCTCAGCTTGCCCATGCTCGCCCCGTGCCGCCCTTCAGGGGAGGAAGTGCTATGTTTTGGGCTGGTATCATGTTAAATGATCGCACAGAATTAATTCATGTAGAGGGAACGATGTCTGGTGATATGAATCTCAGAGAGATTCTACATCCTCACGTGAGACTATGGCGCGCAGCTGTTGGCAATTCCTCCGTTTTTATGGACGATAACGCCCGACTTCATCGGACCGAGCTGTAAATGAGTATCTTGAAACTGAAGGAATCAATCGTTTGAACTGGCCTGCCCTATCTCCTGACATGAATCCCATAGAACATGCTTGGGACATGCTTGCCAGGGCAGTGGCAGCACGCAGAAATCCACCCAGGAGTGTACAAGAGCTTGTTCATGCGCCCCAAGAAGAATGGCGAAATATTTCTCAACAGAATATCAATAATTTGGTAAACAGCATGGGCAGGCGACTTCAAGCTTGCATAAATTCTAGAGGTGGAAATACTCTTTATTAAAAGTTCTCATGCAGATTCTCACTTGACCTTTTCTTTAAAAAGAATCAATTTGTATTTAATTTCTAAGAATACTTTTTATGTTTAAAGCAAGTTTATTATTGGATAATAAAATTTTTTGACAAATATACACGTTATTTTCATTGAAAGTAATTATTTGATTAATCTCTGATCCATTTATAATGAACACATTTTTTTTTCGGAGATTTAGGGTGATGCAAAACTTTTGAATCTATGTGTATAACTGAGTTTGCAGAAATCATATATTTTTGTTTATATTATCAGTTCAAGGCAGACGTTTCTCAAACATATCAATGTCAGACGGGAATTGAGATGAAATAGCAGACTAGCTGGCTGAAGAAGGCTCTAAAGGAGCCTTCACAGGTCCGGAACCATTTTGTGGAATCACAAAGGATTACATAAGAGGGGAGGTCGAGAACTGGCTAGTAAAGGAACACCTACTCAAATGGAGGCTGACACAAGGACACCTCGACATTAAAAGTCTACTGAATAAGTTAGACAAGGAGCTCCTGTCCAGGCTGTTGAAACTGTGTAATAGAAATTAGGGGCCAATTACCGACCTGATGACTGGACACTGTACTCTGAGGAAGCATCTGCACAGGAAGGACGAGGTTTCAACTCTACGATGAAACCTACTCACATACTCTGCTTCTGTAAGAACATACAAGGACTCAGACGAAAGCACTTTGGAGTGGATATAACACAACCATCACAACTGCTGAAGATCCCTCGAAATAAACTGGTGGCCTATATAGAATACACGAAGCTTCTTGAACGAAAGTAGGTAGATAACATGAATAATGGTACAAAGATTCAGTTCAAGTGCCAGGGCTGTTGAGCCCAACTCAAGCGTATGAATGAATAAATGATTCACATTCTGTTAAATTTTGTTATGAAGAAATGGGTAAAAAAATGGGAAATTAGTGAACTCATAGTTTATTTTGGAGCAAATAAACTGTGATACATATTTATAAAATCTATAAAAGAATGACTGGTTGTAAACGATTCTGCTGCATAGCTCATTCTGTATGAATGTTAAACATTGTCATCAAACTCCATATTTTCATAGGAGTCCAGCGGCTTCAATTTGGTCATTAACAGGTAGTAACAGGGGATTACGGGTCTATAGTCCCCTGGGTTATTAGCTGGAATAACGACCGACATTAAACATGGCGGTGGTCAATAATTTGCCAAATCATATCAATTATACCAGCACTGCAGAATCCATGCTGATAATAATATTGATGCGGGTCAGAACGCAATGGATGATCATTATATAGTGGAATTACAAGACAGGCGTATAATATTTGAGCCCAACAGAAAAGCATAAGCCGTTATAAGAATTGTTGAAGCTATTTAATTTTAACCATTCTTGCTTCCACTAAATTCATATTTTATTTTCCAATGGTTTATATTAATTGATTTATTGGGGTTGGGCAAAAATACAGTGCAATGAGAAATGGAAAAGGTACGTGAACCATGTGATAAAAAAAAACAATTTTTGGAAAGTAGAGAACATGCAAGATGACGTTGAACTACTATGATTGAGCGACGACTTGGAAGATGAACGAGACTATGAAAATTGAGGAAACCATATCAGGTCCGTATAAAAACTGATTGAAAATTTTAGTGCCGGTATCCTCTACACTTTTATTGAAAGCTCGCCTGCAAGCCTGCAAGCATACAATAATATTCCAATATGGGATTAATTTTTGTGTGAAAACTTCCAATCATGGGCGTATGATGACATTTTCAAAGTAGGCTAGTTTATTCGAGAAAATTTCCATCCATCAAGTATGTATGTCCACTTACGAAATTTCCATGTCATACTCTAAGCCATTTTTGCAAGGATAGTTTTGATCCCAGTATAATTCCCAGTTTGCCTCTATTCAATTTATATCTGTGGTAAATACTTGTATCTCAGAAAAAAGCATACTCTATGGTGAGAACTCCAAGCTATCCTACTTTGATCTGTGAAAATTGTTAATCCTGTCAATAAAATGGGTGAACTATTGCAAATCTCCTAAGCCTGAATATTGTCCAATTCTCATAGGGACTTCATTAGAACTTCAGTTCTTCACGTTAGGTTGAAGCGAAGCGACCGGTGGTCATTCGTAAAAGATCTGACCGTAACGTTACGTTACTTTGCTCAGTTATGTGCCTTGAGCCTCTCCCTCTCTCGTTTACGAAGCAGCGATTCATATGCTTCGGCTGGGAATCGAACCCGGGTCGCCCGCGTGGCAGGTGATCATTCTACCACTGAACCACCGATGCTATATTGAAATTCTATGCAAAAATGGATTTCGCAGTGCTGGTGATATACTTGAATTTATTCGGATAAATTTTTTTTTATTGTTTCCATAATTTTTGCAGGATTGATCTTTTTTAGAACTTCAGTTTTTACGTTGGGTTGGAGCGACCGGACTTCGCGGCGCAAAAGATCTGACCGTTACGTTGCTGCGTTATGTGTTTACGAAGCAGCGATTCATGGGCTAGAGAAAACTGTAATATATCGATGTCCTGGGTTTAAATTTTACACAAAGGTTGATAATATAATAGTATAATAATCGATTGTTGATAATTGATTAAGAAATATACATTACAGTTACGCATGTCCGTTTTAAACTGAAAAAAATGCTGGGAAGATTTTAAATTAATCGATAGATTGAAGAAAAAACCGAGGACGTAACGAAATAATTCATCTACTACTCTACAACTACAACTTAATGATAATCGATCAATAATAATCGATTATAGATTAATTAATAATAATCGATCGATGATCGATCAAAAATAATCGATTATAAATCAATTGATAATAATCGATTGTTGATCGATTGGAAACAATCGACTTTTAATGGATTGGAAATATTCGAATATTCATCGATTATAATATACAATCGGTTATTAATCGATTGTTGATAAAGGATTGATGATAATCGATTATAAATCGATTGATGTTGATAATCAACTATTTAATCTATAGTTGATGATCCATTATTCAATCGATCGTTGATCGATCAGATATCATCGTTTATTAATCAATTGATGATAGTTGATAATAATCGATTGTTGATCGATTAGAAATAATCGATAATATATGGATTGTAAGATAAAGTTTCATCCATAGTAAAATAAATTCTTATATTAATATACGTGTATTTATTTATTGATTAAAATTTTTTTATTATTGTATAAAAGGAACTAAAGTTCTTACCGTGTGTCCCGTGACACGTTCTTCATTTTTTTTGTTAGATTAACGTTCCGAATACTGACAAACTGATTTTATACAGAGAATTATCTGATTCTGGATAATCATTTGAGTTAACCTTATAAATTTATTACCTCACTAGCCAAAAAAAAACAAGTTTACCAGTACACAAGAAATTGGTTGATATAGATTGAATTTATTTTAAGAAAAAAAATCACTAAATTTTCCAGAACAAGTTTATTTTTTATTAATTTCTATTGAATGAATTATACTGTTGAAACATAGAGAGTGGCCCATCATATACGGTTGGATTTATAACATCTTATTTTTTGGGCATCAAATCACAATAATGTTTTTTTAATTTTTTATTACGACGTTTCGGTAGCGTTCCAGCTACTGTGTTTAAGATTAACTAGTAATAAAATAATTTTTGGTCCCTATCTGACACAACTAAAAAAATATGACAACTAGACAATCAATAATAAGCACAAATAAGGTGCGATGCTTTTAAATGTCTTTGTCCACGACCACCTAATAATAAGTCAATATTTTACCTCCTAACTAAAGGTATATGGTACCCATATATCAACTGTCGTGAATTATGGTTCATAATATACTGTAGTGTATTATGGTTCATAATTCACGACTAGAGATGGGGGTACAATATGGAATAAACTATTAAATCTGTGTATTTTGTTCAGGAAATTTGTTTCTGACATATATCGTATCTATGAAATATTGTAATTTTTAGTATTGATATACTTTTCATAACGATATTTTCTAATATTAATTATTTTAAAACAATATATTTATAACGGTACGTTGTATTGATACTTTCTACAGTATCGCCCATCTCTATATATGTCAAATTATTTGAAGTAGCTGCCACAACATTTTGAGGTTAGTAATATGCCAAATCGCTACTGACTTTTATTTATTAATAAATAAATTAAGTGTCGTGGACAAAGTATAGTATTCTACTCGCAATTTATGGCCATAATTCACTTGGGTGACTTGCGCCCCTCGCCTGCGGCTCGTTATGTCATCAGTCATTTTTCTTCGAGCGCGAATTTTAACCTAATTGCATTTTTATTCAAATAATTTTATCTTGATAGGTAATTTCGAGCAGCAAATATCTTGAAGACAATCTCCTGGGTATACAAAATTGTGTTGCACAAGTTTTTGTTGAACTTCTTATACCCGAATTCCCAAAATATTCATTTCTCCATTATTGACATAAGTTGATAATAGAAAAAATTATTAACCACTAATAATGAAATTCAACTTCTCAGTTAGCTAGAAAAAGCAATAATTGTCAACTCCACAGCTAGTAGTGGAGAAAATTTTATTTCATATCTCGATATATTATGGTATTGAAACTTTTGAATTATAGATCGATTGATTCCTTTGCAGCTACCAGCACGCCCTTGTTATTGTTATTTTAGACACAACGCTTGCCATCGATTCAGAGGTTGCTTTCTAGAGAGTTGGCCTCTGGCTTCCGTATAATATGCTGATGTAGAGGTCATTGGGGAAAAGCCGTGAATAGTTTTTTAATCAGTGTATGTACTGAATGGTTGATGGTTTAGTAGCATTGAAGCAGGTTAATTGAATAGGGATTTTGACTGTAGGAAATAATATTGTGATTGAGCTGAGAACAATTGGATTTATAATACAGCACTCAAAATTATTGCTGTGACAATAATAGAAATTACTTTACACGTCTTAGACGTCAAATACAGAGTGGTTCATTGAATATTGTCCACATAGTAACTGGAGAACCCTCAGCAAATGATAAGATAGAAACTAACCAAAAATATTTGACATTGATCACTGTATACACTCCACCGCATAATAACTTACGCGCGTTTCTATAACAACGTTATCTTCTTCAGAGACTGAATGTAAACCACCGAATAATAATTATTTGGTGATGTAAACTGAGTTATTGTGAAGTACAACGGGAGAAGAGTTATTTAAAGACAAATGAACTGATTTGTTTGACCCCCCTTTGTTTAAAACTAACATTGCTTATTTATTATTAAGAAGCCATATTAACGTGAAAATATTGGGAAATTTTTATATAAGAAAATTATTTATTCGAGTGTAATTTCTTTAATGTGAAAAAATTTGTTCTCCGTCATGCACACCTTCATACAATTGTTCTTCGGAAACTATGAAAGTCTACGAAGCTCAATATAATATTTTGTTATAGTATGTAACAATGCTATTTGGATAAAAATTGTTTTCATTACCCAGAAAAAAACCTAACATCTTCAATAATATCCCATCACTTTAAAACAACAAATTAAATATTCATAGTGAATCATTTGGAAGTTTTGACAGAAATTTACATTTTTTAAATAAGTCTATAGATTATTAGCCTCAAATAAGATCTACTTTATACCGAAAAAATAAGTATTTCAGTATAATTGTACACTTATTGTTACGAGAAAAAAAACTTATTTGCTACAAATCACATATTTCTTCACCCGTAAGAAATCACATTCGCCTACAAATTATGTGGCAAATGGAATGAAGAATTCTCACCCCACCCTTCCCCATTTTTCAGTAACGGTCACCACCTGTATACGTTTGGCGTCAGTCTGCATGTGAAATTAGATCAGTTTTTGCAATTTAACAAATTATTTTGTTTTTGTGAAATATAAGTGGTTCAAGTGCTCTGGACAAAAATAAGTTTAATAATCGAGTGAATGAATTGTTAAACTCATGGCGATTACAAGAACTGTGAGATATCTTTGAAGGTTAGGAAATAAATGACAATCATATTAAAGTAGGTAGAAGTAACAAGCAAGCGAAATGTACCTCACATTTCTCAATTACACCTGTCAGATCTACTCCAAGTACTCCAAAACACTACTATGGAGAAAGCATTAATGTGCACACGGATAGACAGGGTTATCTTGTGGATACCACTGTTGGTTATGTTTTAGATCATGTAGGTATGTTTAATTTTAACAATGTATGGTTTATACTTTATAAATGTATGGTATCTATTTTGAAAATGTATAGTTTTCTTTTTAATAGATTAAAATATTCAGCAGCAAGTTTCTTATTCCTACATACAAAACGAAAGTCAACTTTGCTGTTCTACATAGTCTGGAAACGGCTTAGACAAATATTTGTGAAAAATATATTTTCCTAAGTAACCTAATTATTTAGAGAATTTTGTGGAAGTTACCCATACTGCTTAATACACCGTGAACTTTCAATATATTTAATATAACATATTGGTAGTAGGTAATAGTATATTACGTAACGTGTGTGGTAAGAAGCATTTTACGCACGAATGGAAAAGTAACGCACGATGCCGCGTAGCGGCGGCGAGTACGTAATTACGTGAGTGCGTGAAATGCTTTACAACACGAGTTACGTACTATACCTACGACCTACTTGTACTCGTATTTATAATCTTATTATTAATAATACTTGAACAACATCAACAATAGATATTTTTAATAATTTAATTGTATAACATTTAATTCCATAATATTAGGTTTTATACTAATTATTTATAGTGACAGTACAGTTATTAAACACAAATTATAAACCGCTTCCTTTGCTTGTTGAAGCATAAGAAACAACAGTTACATTATTAGAGGTGCTTGGTAAACTTTCATCTCCTCCATCTCTATTACTCTATCACCAATGAAAGAAGCACATTAAAGAACTAACGTTTAATCATTATTAATATATTGTTGATAATCAAAAGTCCATTTTTCAATTATAATTGATACGTACTTCACAGTTTAACGTGGCCATATCGAATGTTCTTAAATAGTGAATTTTGAATAAAATGGCGACGTCTATTGACAGTTGCTAAGATGTTGCTAGGGGAGCCGTGCGATTTACTTCTCAGCTGTGCGTTTTTTTTACAGTGCGTAATAGACATCATTACTACCGACTGTGTGTTATTGACTGATTACAGGGGGGTCGTAGGTAAAATTATTTTAGTCTGGTTGATTATGTATGACGAATAATTTTATTGTTACTCTTTTCCCACGCCTTAATAAAAACACCACTGTGAATTTGAGCCCTGAAGGGTATTGTCCTGTGGGAATTCTCACGTATGTTTTGGAAATTAATTTCCTCCCAAATATTGATTAGAATACAGGCTGCTTATTGGTATTTAATGGAGCGCTACTGTTCATACAATTTCCATAATTATTTTATATGAATAAAATATAACATAACTAAAACAGTTGCATAATTGTTTTATTGAATAGCGTAAGAAGTTATATAATTTCCAATTAAAGGAAAATCAGTTGAAGATGAAAGACAACGCCAGCAGAAACGTGGTTAAGATAAGCATTCGTGGCATTTACTTACACGAGCTCTGATAGTCCTCTTCAAACATGTAGTGGAGGAGACGTTAGACTCGGTCCAAATATGTTAACCTCTTGAAAAAGGGTGCACCTCGACTAACCTCAAAAACTTAAGACAGAGAATAGAATAAACTGAGACTTCCGGAAAAGGAGCAAAAAGGACTGAAGGGAGAGTCATAGAAAAAACCAATGGAACAAAAATAAAAATTAAAAACACTCCGTAGAATGCTTTGAAGTTCACGAAGTGTCAAGTGAGAAAGTGGATCTGCTACACTACTTTTAATGCTTAAAATGGCTACATGTCACTTTCACAACGTATGAACAGGTTTAAGAATCTGACAAAAGACAACAAATGAGATTCAGATGTTTCTTGGAGATGCAGAAATTGTAGCACTTATTATTATTATCATCTCAAGTATACACTTGCTGGTAATGCTCACCTATCCCGAGCGTGTGTAAACGCAAATGAAATTAGGCTCATCAGTTACATTTTCAGAAATTTACTGACAGTGCGACCAAAATTTAAAATTACAGTCTTCTGCAGATCGATGTACGTGTTTTTGTGAAGACTTAGTTTGGTGAGGATGTCTTGTAGAGTTTTGGGAGTGATGACCGGCATCACCTCTACTTCCTCTGCATGCCACATATGCTCTACTGCTCAATGCCTAATTGCAAGATCGTTGTATTCTGCGGTTTTCTCGTTATATATGTTTAAAATATTGTTGTTATTGGTTACAGCTGCATCCACTAAAAGAGCCCAGTGAGCTTTTTATCCACGACTACAATATCAGATCGGTCATTTGTCACCTGTGTATAGGTGATTATTTTTTTCACTTGTCAAAATATGACATTTTGGGGGTTTAACCAATAGCAATATATTATTCTAGCCAATCATTCGGGATTATACTGACAATTCTGCTTCCTCATCGATAATACCTTTTTTACATCGAGACGTCAAAATTTTACTTTGAATTTGTCATTATTGACAACTAAAAGTGCTTCGAAGTTTATTGAGAAATGAGCACAAGCCGATTGAGTGCCATCACCAAAGAGAATATTGAACATTCAGGTAATACAGAATTTTAAATTGTTGAAAAAAAATAATCTTCCCAAATACAACTCGCTCTTCAATTTTTACCACATAATTTTTTATTTTCATCACTCAAACTTGTTTATTTGAGGCAAAAACATTCAAACAAACCGAATTTAGATAAAATCCCACGTCCTAACGGACTCGTGATTTTATCAATCGGTTTGTTTTCATATTTTTGCCAAATAAACAAGTTTTCGTGGAAAAGAAAAAATTATCGGTAAAATTTGAAGCACTCGTGGTATTACCTTCTATATTGACCTATCGTAGTATAGTCTAACAAAAGCATTCTTTAATATTGACTGCGGCTTGAACTTGTAATAAGGCGTGTAGGTGTTACTTAACTAATCCAAATTTGTTTGCCAGCTTCTGATGGATGATGCTGCAAAGTTATTCGTGCCTGCGTAGCTGTTGCTGAACATCCCGACGTAATGTGTTGTACCCTGTCTGTTGATCGTTGACACCTTCTGCACTCGTCCGAAACGTTGTTTGGATCTCTTATGATAAATTTCTTGTATATTTCTTCCTCTCTTGCTTTTATTGATTACTTAGTCTTGATATGCCATCATAAATTCTTTTTTTTCCATGAATATTGTTCCATCAAAGAGCCACTTATGCTTCCTTGTAGATATAAGAATAATTTAGGGCGTGATGATGTCGACCATGGAGCGCCTTTTGTTCTCACTGCACCTTTTTGTCAGATTCTGTATATAACGATTTCAAGTTTCTTATTTATTATTATATTTATTATTATTACAATCGATATTATTATTGCTCCATTTGTAATTGTGCCTGAATTGGAAGATTCATTTTTCTACAGGATAAAATTATAAATTGTTCCAAACATTTTAGCGATTTCCGGGATATCAATTTCTCCAATAAAGCTTGATATATTTGGATGAAACATATATTTTTACTCAAACTTTCCTACTTAGTCACAAACTCTTAAGTTCCGAAATTTGTTATTGTTATAAGAAAAGTTAAAATTTTGTTTCCATATGAATGATCCTATGGGAAAACGAAAGTCGATTGTTCTGTTTTTCTTATCACTTAAACATTTTCCAAAGAAATAGATCCAAGCTTGAAGCGAGTAAGTTATTTGAATCGTGCCAAAAATTATATGGAGAAAAGTTAATATTGGATTCCAAACTTCAGGCAGTGAAACATTGGTGGTTTTCTTCACACAGGCTGCCAAATTATATCTAGGTGGATCTAATTGAAGTTGAGCTGAATTTGTATAGTCGTGAGAAGCAAACAAAAGCACTGTGTGGGCGTATCCATGTCGTTGTAGTTGTATTTTTGTAGTATAGTCAAATTAGTCCAGTAAATGAAGGAGGAAAAAAGGCAAAGTTAACATTAATGACGCCCTGTTTTCATCTTCCAGTTGGAAGTTGCATTTGGTACATCATTATACATGAGACAAAGTTCTGCATGAAAACGCGTGCGAGTGCGGAGAAAATGGCCCCAAAAGACCAGGAAAATAGGTTTTCAGCCAATATCTCCTAAAATATGGCAGTTAGAGATTTTCGGTTCAGATAAAAATTGCAGTTCAGGTCATTTTCTACAAAAATGGTCCACATGATTTTTTTCGCAATATTAATATTTTCTGCAAAAAAATCGGGTTGAAATACCGGAAATTTTGAGACTTGTGAAATATGCAAGTTTTGTACAAAATTTGAGCTGGGGGCTGTTGGAAATCCATTATTTTCAATGTTTTGGATTGTGAAAACCAATTGTAGATGGCGCCACCTCATCTTACAGATTGGGAAAATCCTCGGTGCCATAAATGAGAAACCCTGTAACCAGACACTTTTGATGGATATTTATGTTTCCGAGGGTCTTGTTTTCCTCTCAGATGAGGCCTCAAGATATACTTATTAGGAAAACAGGCTATAAGATTAATTCTAGCGAGATGGACCTCACCAGTGGCCCTGAATTTAGCAACAATCAGCTTTGCACATGTGGCAAAAAACTGAAGTTCATTAGGCTTTTGGTAAGGAAAAATGGAAATGCCTCATGAGTGAAGAATATTTACCCATAATACTCAGCAACAATTTCTTGCAGATTCTCCGCAAATTTTTTTGCAACCAGACTGATTGAGGTTTTTGGAATAACGAGTTATAAACGTTCTCCATGTTTCATTTATTATAGAAAAATATATATTTTCTTATTTATTTATAAACGGGAGATCCCAATATAATGATACAAGAATAATACATCATAGACTAAAATATTACATAGAAAATTTTTAACAAAAGTACAAGAGATTCGCGGGTTAATTATTCGTGAATTGATGAAAAAAGTATATAATAATACATTGCAATTATGACATAAATCTGTTCGTCACCAGTCATCATCTGATTCTTGGTCAAGAACTTCTTCTGGGTCTAGAGCTCCCTCTAGCTCTACCTCGTCAACAACTTCTGAGTCTACAGTTTCCTCTAATTCTTAATCTTGGGATAACATATTATCGCTGTCTTTATAATTCGAACACTGGCGTGACTCACACGAACCACAAATAGATGAGCAGACGGCACGAGCGCCACGTAGAGCACACGCGCGGCGAACGACGGAGGAACGAAAGTAATAAATTATAGCGTATACATTTAGATACTGTTTTTTTCCCGGGGTATCAAAGGTATGACTTATATACATCGATGGAAAGGTGGGAATTCCCCCATTACACTAGTTAAGGTGTTAAAATGTTAGAAATAAAGAGCAGGGAGAAAAAAAACACCAAAAAATTGCGTTTTTTCCTTGAGCCCGCGTTTTCTAATTTTATTGAAAAATGGACGACTTCGTGAAAAAACGTAATTGCACAATCGGAACGTAGACATTCTTAGCTTTCAAATGATGTATCATAAAGACCAATCCAATCATGTATAAATTTTTAATTGATGGTTGTTCACAAAATTTACTCGTGATCCAAAAACAGCAGAAATTTGGGATTCAATAAACAACGATTGAATGAAAATTTAAGAAAATTAGGGTATACAAATTTCAGGGATGACAAAGGACCTTATGAGGACCCATAATCAAGAAAATTTTGAGTAAATTAGTGCAATACAGAAAAAATAGGAACAAATTCCTGGCGAGGTTAAAATTGCCCGGAAGCAGAAAGTTTGACCCGTGTTCCGATATGGCCAGAAGAGTCAAGTGTGACTCAATTCACAGGGTATGATAGCAGCAGAATTCCTCTTTTACATGAATTTTGAATCATGAGAAAATATGCATTTTTCACAAAGTTATTGAATAATTTGTCCCCTCGCTGATGTGTAAATACACGGACTGTGCTCTCCGGCATACAGCACAGAAGCTCATTATTCGAGGTGCGCTTGGTGCCGTTTTTCTCAAAACCGGTCAAATTTTCGAGAGAAATCATGAGGACCATTCTTGTAGAAAATTAACTGAACTTCAATTTTTTTTCCGAACCAAAAATCTCTAGCTGCCATATTTTAGGAGATATTGACTGAAAACCTATTTTTCTGGTCTTTTGGGGCCATTTTCTCCACCCTCGCACGCGTTTTCATGCAGAACTTTGTCTCATGTTTATTGAGGTACCAAATGCAACTTCCAACCGGAAGATGAAAATGGGGCGTGATTAATGTTAACTTTTTTTCTTTATTTACTGGAATAAAATGCAGTCTTATCATGCGGGTCATACGATTCAACAAAGACTTACTCACCGTTTTTGTTTTCTTTTATTGCGTTTGATTATAGCTTCCAAATAAAATCCGTAAGATGAATAAGACAGATTTATGCAATTTTGACGGGAGAAAAAAGGTTATGCATTTAGTTTTCAGCGATTCTAATGATTATTTCACCAGCGAAGTTTTCATGTGAGTGTAAGACATGTCACTTTGACAATTCAAAGTGACAATATGAATGATAAGAAGCAATTTTACGGTATTTCGCATCCTCAAGCAAAAAAAATGGTACTTAATCTAATAGATTATTTCGACAATGAATGAAAAAGTGAAAATTCGTCAACCAGTGTGCAGGAAACATCAACCATCATTATTTTTTCTGGAACACTTCTGCTCAGATGTCCCCAAAAGAGTCCGGAACGCAACAACGTCTATTGTCGAGACAGTAACGGCAAAGCGGTGACGATGAGTACAATCATTTTTTTCCTGCTCTGTTTTCTAAAATGTTCCCGATATTATCTGTGGGTGTTCAGAAGAAAGCCTCGGTGACTACACTGAGTGGTGCCGCGGAGTAGCATGAGCGGCCCACTAAGGCTAAACTCAGACGGACCACAGCGATGCGTCATGACAACGCGACTAGTTTGTGTTTTTGTTGTCATCTGTAGTTAAAGACGACTCCAATTGACGACAATGGTGATCGGTAGTGTTCATCAGTTTCAGTATGCAGAAACGAGGAGTGGTGGTCTGTCGTCCATGTGGTCTGTCGTCCATGTGTTTTGCATTGAACCACCAATAACAACAATTTTGTGGGTGATACCGTCCACAGGTAGCGACCGTCGCTGAGATCAACTACAAGAAGTCGTTCGTCTAAGTACTGCTCTAATTCTATTGCATAAATAATATAACCACGACCTCCGCCCACTAACAACCACAATTATGAAGTTGTCGTCACGCGTCGCTGTGGCCCGTCTGAGCTTAGCCTTAGTGGCGCTACTTGTTGGAAGTTAATTGAAACTTTCCAATTCTGTTTACATTCGTCATTTGGTTTGTTCAGAAACGTTAAAGTATATAAGCAAATTATCAAAAGCAACAGAAAAAATGCTGACACAAGCAGACCGAAGGAAGTATCATTCATTATTCAATAATGGATGTGTAGCTTACTCCAGGGGTTGGAGGGCACGACAGGGGTAAAGGAAATCGCATTGCCGATTCTTTAGCCAGGAAGAACTGGAAACTTTAGGACCCAGTGACACCTACGGCCTTACGACTTCGACAATTGACGTTGTAGCCAAACGTTACACCCATGCTCAATCCCTTAAGATATGGAATGGAATCAAAGGATGTAGTCTTGCTAGGATCACCCTGGGCTACCCTGGGAAGCTGGCGCCGAAGAAATATTTGACGATGACCAGGAAAAACCTACGTTCAACAGTAGGATTTTTGACTGGTCACTGTCAACTAAGGAAACACCTCCATACTATAGGGCTAGTGGACACACCTCTATGCAGGATGTGTGAACAGGAAGATGAAACTGTCAGGCATGTCTTATGCGAGTGTCCGGAGTTATCGTCTATAAGAGAGAGTGTGTTCGGTGAGTCTTGGCCTACACCTGCCGATATAAAGAAGATGTCTCCTAGCGACCTGTCCACCTTCCTGAGAAGGACAGGTTGGACGATGACCTAGGGAGACAACTCCTCGGGAGGATGTACAATGACTGAGCCTACTCACCCTCCCTACTCTACAGATACAGATACAGATATTCAATAATTTCCATAATAATAAGATTATCAAAAGAATGTATGTAATTAATACACATAAGTGAGCTGAGTAATATGTGAATCATAATACGGAATGTATCTGTAATTTTACCATTTCACGAGGAAAGCGTTTGCCATTAAATACGAATACTCCCTTCATGACGACAATGATATATTGCTCTCAGGAGACCTAACCAAATGACTGTCATTCTAATAGAAAGCATTGTGGGCGACCTGTTTTTAGGTTGTTTTTGTTTACGTTCTGTCGGCTTGTTTGACTATATTACTGAACAAATACGAGCAACACGTGATTTGGAGATTTAATAACGGATTGTAGCAAACAAGAGTAGGAGCGTAGGTACTCACTTTTTCCATTTCTGACGAATTTTCTTATTTAATTATAAGCTGATGATCTTTTATCAATGAAGGAGATTTTATTTGGAATTTTAGATGGCATTCGATTGAAACTTGTATACTGATGATATAGGAAACTACAAAGACTAAGTTGTCAAAACTTAAATTGTTCGTATTAGGAATGAAACACCTGTGACCAAGACTATATAGATATGAATTCTATTCCAAAAGTAAGTTTGAATTATTTGAATGTTTCATAAATTTTAGTTCGTCAAGGGTTTGTATAATTTTTTTCCAAGATGCTTTTAACGAAAAACTCAATTTTATTCCATGATTTTTTCCTAATTTCTTGTTTCATACTTTTTTTTTGATAAGGATGCCGTTTAGATATTTTCGGATTGTATTTACATCGGATATCAAGTAAATATATACCTAATTGGATCTTCGGGCGTAATACCACGGGTGCTTCAAAACTGTGAACAATTTCTATAAAAGCTTGTTGCTTATAATTGGGCGAGGTCAAATATCGGATGAATATATACATACAATAAGCCTGAACGAAAATTATTCGCTAAATTTTTCAGCATCAGCGGTATTCAGGGAGAACATTCCTGACTTGAAATATGAAATTTATAATGTAAACCAACATTTGTGATATAATCTAATAAACGTTAATATGTAACAACTTTTTGAAGGTTTTTACCCCAAAGGTGGATAAATGGGGTTTTTGCTACACTTTTTTTTCAGAACTGCTATTTCCGTAACTTTCTCGGAGAAAGTTCTTTTGAATAGAGCATCATTGGAAGTCATTTTTTTTGTTCTTCGTACTTTGTACTTTAGTCGCTGATTAAAGGCGGATTCATGCAACGTTCATTATCATTATATTACATTTACATTTACATTAGAAGTGAATTACTATAGTTTCCTATATGGTGTTCATGCAACCACATTATTGAATTTCAATTACAATTTTGTATTAAGAAGTTGGTCTACTTTCAACTATGAATTATAATAACATTATATTTTTAGTGAAAACCATGAAATCGCATGTGGTAAAAATGTCACAGCTGTCATTCCGAGGTATCCTCCTATTTGAAGCAAACACTGATACTGTCAAAAGTAGTGTAGCTGATAATATTTTGACATGTTTTTGCCGAGAGAACCTCATAACTTCCAAATCATTGCAAATAGCCGACGTGTCCTAGATTCGTATAGACCTTTATCTAAAAAGCTGCTAATGTCACTCACAAGTTTAAACATGTATAATTGTATAATCTGACAATATTTCTTAAAGGCAAATGAAATTGATCTACGAGGGAATAGATATGTACAACAAAAATAACAAGGTCAACTGGTGCATTGAGTGTAACATCTTTTTATTAAAAAATACGTACAGAATATTTTGATATGTAGCATTGTACTTATTTCTAAAGAAATATTTTAATGTGCTGTTATGTAGGTACTGAGGAATATTTTGATGTGTTGAGATTCCAACTATAAACTCTAGCTTGTGATTTTTTTGAGGATTAGGTGGGTATATATAGTTATTATGAAGAATTTAGTATCATTTTTTATGTTCAAATGTCTGGACATATGGACACTTCCAATCTTACTTGTGGGAGTAATTTATAGTCTATATAGAAAGGACAAGGAGTAATAAATCATTCATTTGAGTAGATTTCATAGACGTACCAAAATATATTTTAAGAGGGTATACCGTAAGGTACATTTTGTATTGAACGAATGAGTTGCAGCTATGCTAAAGAATATACGATTTAGGTCAGAGGTAACGGGATGTACTAATTTTAATAAAAAAAAGTGATAGAGGTACATAAATTTTAGTAAGTTTGATAAAGAAAGGCAACACAGATAGATAAACCAGAAATAGTTTTTTGGAGAAGAGACTATTTAAGAAGCATTCGACATGCCAGAGAACAAAATTTGAAAATCTTCTACTTAGACGAAACAATGATAAATGCTGGATATACAGTTTCCAAATCTTGGCAAGATGAAAACATTGAAAGCGGAAGGCAGGCATTCGTGGAAGGTTTGTCGTTAGGTTTGCAGCCACCATTTGGGAAAGGAAAAAGACTTATCATTGTCCATGTTGGAAGTTCTGAAGGTTTTGTTGATGGTGGATTATTAACTTTTATTTCAAAACGCACGGGGGACTATCACGAAGATATGAATGGGGATGTCTTCGAGGAATGGTTTGTTCAAATGTTGGATCTGATTCCAAAAGGGGCTGTTATTGTTATGGACAACGCAAGTTACCATTCACGGTTACGAGAAGCATTGCCCACAAGTCGTTGGCGTAAAGCAGAGCTTTTGGAGTGGCTTATTTCGAAAAATATTAAGTTTCCAAAATATCCACTAAGGAAAGAACTTTACAGAATTGCAAAAATGAACAAGAATACATACAAAGCCTACATTGAAGAAGAAATGGCTTCTTCTCGTGGTATATCAGTTCTTCGACTTCCCCCTTATCATTGTGAACTTAATCCCATAGAATTAATATGGGCTCAGGTAAAGGGGGAAGTTGGAAAAAAAATACTACTTTTAAAATAAACGATGTTGTGAAATTGTTTGAGAGTGCTGTAAGTCATGTTAGTAAGGAAAATTGGACAAACTGTATCGAGCATGTTATCAAAGTAGAGGCAAATATGTGGAAAATTGACAATATTTGTGATGATTTAATCGACCCCATTATTATTAATGTCAACAACGATTCTTCCTCTTCCGAGTCGGATATAGAATAAAATGTAAGTAATAAATGTATTCCAATAATTATTTCTTTTCATTTTTTATTATATTATAATTTAAAACGTATTTTTTTCCCAAAATACACACCACTGCATTGCGTTATTGCTTATCTGCTAATTCTTTAACAATGAAGAAACCCTAAACTTTGCTACAACTGAAACAAATACGGGGTCGATCTACCTGGTTTTTAGATTTACGGAAGAAATGTAATTTGAAGTAAGAGATTTATCAAAAATTTCATGGTGCTCCCTGTAAAGGTTTTGCATACTTAATTAGGGTTTATTACTCCTCGTACTTTTTGTACATACTATAAGGTCGTAGATTCGAACTGTCTGGCCTGCGGAGCTATCCGAGAAGACGCGGAACACCTGTCAATGGTGAGAATAAGGAAGATTAGTACTGACATTTTACTCCCGACAACGCAACATCGTGAAATTGATGCTAGAAAAGGAAGGGCGCTGGAACCACCTAGCCGCTTAGGTCGAAACGGTCTGACGCGCAAAGAAATGGGAGAATTTTGAGGACGACATCCGGGACACCTAATACGCAAAGAAAAATAACCACGTGAAGCACGAGGTAAACGTGCAGGAGAGGTCAACAGACAGAACAGTACAAATGCTCTATCAGCACAAAACGGGTCACTCATTGTAATGCGAAGGCGGGTACAGGGTGACAAGCTCATTAACCAGTGAGGTTTGTTGATAGAGGAAGGGTTTTAGTGCCCAAGTAGCAATTTAAATTCTTTAAGGTTTGTATAAACAGTTATAAGATGTCTTATAGGATACTTAAATTCTTATAATGGTCTACAAAACAATTATACGATCCTTATATAACTGAAAAGGGCCCATTTTCATACAACTGTTTGGTTGTATAACATTTCTATTAAAAGTTCATACAACTCTTATATGACTGTTTTATAATCATTTATACAGCTACTATAAAATGATTCAATAGTGTGTCATGTAGTCACATCTATAAAATGGGATTGAAGCGGCACTATGAAGGTCTTACAAAGTTTCAAAGTTTCAAGTAGATACTCAAAAATAATAATAAAATAGAATATCCTTAAATACTTTTTTTTATGACTTTAATAGTTTATCACTTCATATGGATATTCTTTCACAGTATAATTCTCTAAATAATAATTAAATCACATTTTTCAATATAGTTTCATGTTTTCAACTCAAATGCTCATAATGGCGGCGAAAGCAGTGCAAGTATTGCATATTTAAACATGGCGATTTATGAAGCAACAATTTTATCCCAAAAAAATGCCTTAAATATTATTTTATTGTCAAATGGAACGGTATACGATATATGTTTTATAACGAAGAATCTTCAGGCACTATACAACTAAAAAGTGTTTTATAATGCAACGCAATTGAATGCTATACAATATCCATCATACAACATTGTACAGCTTCAAGTAACTATTTTATAATGTTGTAGCTGTTAGTTATATAGTATATTATAAAACTCTTATACAATAGGTATGAAAGTCTTATAAAATGATATTTTTGATATTGTATAAATTGGCTTATAAGATATTATATAATTTTAAAAGAAATGATCGTATAATGCGTTATAGCATATATTGTAAAAGTCACTATAGAATCATTTATTACAACAATTTTCTTTAGAAAACAAAATCATCGCAACAAAAGGCTTGATAGAAATAAAAAGTACTTAAAACAACGCTATTCGACTATTATACAACAATTCATTCCTCGTAGAATTCCATTTTGCCAGTTGGGTGGGTCGTTCAAAGTACATCCCCACACAACTGATGGTGCGGCTGTGAATTTCCCCAATCTGGAAAAATAGAAATTATCATTCTAACCAATTTCATATTGTGGTCAACTTGCAACTTAATCTAGAGGATATGTTCTGTCTTATTTAATTGCTGCGAAAGATACAAATTGGCAACAAAATATTTGGATATAATATTCAAGACAGTTCAAGTTATAATGTCAATTAATATCAAATTTTGGGTTATTTTTCCAGATATATTTCGAGCTGGTGAATTACTTACCTCACACCATACATAATGTTCTCCTCATTTCCGCATTCCTTCCTGAATTTCAACGTTCTAGGCATTAAATCTCCATCACCCCAAAATTCTTCCCAAAACTTTATTTACTCAATAATGGTCTTTTCATGACAAGATGAGGATAAATTTTCATTCCAGCTTCTAATAAAAATAACGATTAAATTCCCCTCCACATATACGCTGTAACGAAAAGAAAATCCCTAACGTATTGAAACCTATCATAAATCTGTCAACCAAGTTTGTGTATACACCTTATGGAGAACTGAGGAGGCAGTATTAGCAGGTTTACGGCGGATTTGCATCTACAAAGTTGGTGGCAATGCGTTTTCATGTCCCACAGGATATCCAATGTTAGATACACGCCGGCACAGGTTGGTCTTTTAGATTTATATGCTAGCGGAGTTAACCTACTTCGACACTAAATCTGTATAAGTTACGACAAATGTCCTCGGGCGGAATCATATGAAGGGTGATAATATTGGAATTTATAATGTTATAGGCTCGAGATTTTTGCTATCGTTTGTACCAAAATAAATTTGCTTATACACAAAACCTGGCAATCGGTCGGAGTGGAGAGCATCCGAACTTACGTGTTATACATTAACTTAGATACGAAGATCATATTTTCAAACCGGGGAATATTTTATAATAAATCTGTTAATTGTCTTACATTGGAATAATCACCATTATCATGGCCGTTCAATCACGAAGGATTATGGCTAGCAGTGGCGGCTCGTGAAGTTTTTAAGAGAGGACGCTGGATATAAAAATATTCAGCCAGTTAATTCAACCTTCGCGCAGCCACCGTACCAGCTACTTCAGTGACAAAATTAATTGTTGCCCAGCAAAAACCAACGTAGAGGTATAGAGTTTCTCTTCCAAATTTTTTTTTGTTCTCCTAATTTATTGTGCTGTGCTATTTTATCAAAAAATTTATATTTCAGAACTAAGATATCTGGAGGTGTATTGGAAAACTCTTTCGAATGAGCTTTTATTCATCAAGTCGAAAAACCTCAATTATTTATGTAAATCGGAAAATCTAATCTCAATGTGACCTTCAATAGTATCTTAAATTTCATGAAAAAGTTGTTTATAATGTAGTTTCTTGTCTACCAAATTATATGTTTTCCTCCTTTTCACGGGAGGAACGTCATCTGTTGAAAAATTTTCAAATAAACTATTGAAATGCAATTCTGTATTACGGAAACTTGAAATTTCATCAATGAGATACTTCAAACTCTCTCTTGAATAAATTATATCCGTGAATTTATGGTGCAAAATTTGGAAAATATCATCTGTTTGTTCAAATATTAATTTGAAAGTATCAAGAAAAAACAAAACTTAATTATTCCCGCTAATTATCTAAAACAAAACAACTTAAAACAAGCACGCACGAACCCACGCTCGTATTCTTAGTTCGTTTTGTTAGTATATCATCGCAACTGCTAGCAGCTATCCTTCAGGCTAGCCTACTGAGAGTGTTGCCGTTCCTGCTATTTTTCATGGTATTAGCAATAGGAATGGTAGAAAAAACGGCAACTGTGTTGAGCAACACGTGTTTCGAGAGAGATGTTTGTGGAATCTAGCCTCAGGGCACTGTTGTCAGATTCTAAAATAAGTAGTTAAAAAGGGGGAATTAATTGTGGAATTTAAAAATTTTAGATAAACGGGAAATAAAATGAAGAATAATCATTTCTGGTGCTATTTGATGGATACATTGTTGGAGGCTGAGCCTTCTTCGAGGAGCCGCCACTGATGGCTAGCTCAATAGAGTTGTATTTGCGACATTTTCAGTAGTGTGGAATGATACTTTTAACACTAACCAATGACATCCCGAGTAGCAATTTAAATTCTCTATAAGGTTTGTATAAACAGCAACAAGATATATCTTATAGGATACTAAAATTCTTATAACGGTCTACAAAACCATCAAATTATCCTTATACAACTTAAAGGGGCCCATTTTCATACAACTGTTTGGTTGTATAACAGTTCTATTGGGAGTTCATACAACTCTTATATATGACTGTTTAATACACATTTATACAACTCTCAATCGTTTTATAATCATCTATACAGCTACTATAAAATGATTTAATAGTGTGTCATGTAGTCACATCTATGAAATGTGATTGAAGCGGCACTATGAAGGTCTCACAAGATGGTTGCATAATGCAATTTATAAAGCTGTTGTTTCAAGCACAATGGAAACATTTTGTCATCTAGCAGTTTATAAAAGCATTTCATTTTTCAGTGAAGAATATCAGAAGAAATGGAGACTTATCAAAACGACTTGCGCCGCTTGGGCGGACATCGATAGTAAAAATTATAATTCCATTTGGATGGTTCAATAGCACAAATTTTAATGCGCCGCAAATTTTACTGATAGATCATAGGTAAATATTTGGCAAGAAAATGAAGCGCTTCAATTCTGGTTAAGTTCTTGAGAAAATAATAAAATAGAATATCCTGAAATACTTTTTTTCAATGATTTCAATAGTTCATCACTTCATATGGATAATTCTTTCACAATATAATTCTCTGAATAATGATAAAGTCACATTTTTCAATATAATTTCATGTTTCCAACTCAATTGCTCATAATGGAGGCGATAGCGGTACAAGAATTGCTTATTTAAACATGGCGATTTATAATTCAACAATTTCATCCCAAAGAAATGCCTTAAACAATATTTTATTGTAAAATGGAACAATATACGATAACTATAAATATAACAAAGAATATTTAGGCACTATACAACTAAAAAGTGTTTCATAATGCAACGCAATTGAATGCTATACAATATTTATTATACAACATTATACAGCTTCAATAAGACAAGCTTAAGTAACTATTGTATAATGTTGTTATATAGTATATTATAGAACTCTTATACAATAGGTATGAAAGTCTCATAAAATGATATTTTTGATATTGTATAAACTTGCTTATGAGGTATTATATTATCTTCTTGTGAGAAATGATTGTATAATGCGTTATAGCATATATTGTAAAAGTCACTATATTATCATTTATTACAACAATTTTCTTTAAAAAACGAAATTATCGCAACAAAAGGGTTAATAAAAACAAAAAGTCCTCAAAACAACGCTATTCGACTGTTATACAACAATTCAGTCCTCTTAGAATCCCATTTTGCTAGTTGGGATAGTTTTTCCGACGACTTAAACTATTGCACATTCAACAAAAATGAATATTTTTTCCGTAATGTGAGTTAGAGAATTTGATTGTCAATTGAATGGAGTATGCAATAACGTTTAATAACGTTTTGAAGTTATTTGTTTCCGCTATTTGTGCCTGGATGCCACGAAAAACAGTATTTCTTACTCTCCATAATGTCATAATGTAACCTGAAGGTTCCAGTTGGAATATCTGTGTAGCCTTCGAACTATTATTACGAAGATAAGTACATTACCTGGAATATCGTTCATTATAACGTGTCCATTGAATTAGTGGCAATGAATTAACAATATTGAAATAACAATTACGACCATATCATGAATTGCTGCTAGAGAAGATGACGTATTGTGTGAAAAAATTTAGCAGGATCGGAAAATTTGGTAACACAATTTGGTAAGTTACCTAAGTGACTTAAGAGTAACTACGAACAATTCTAGAGAGAAATGTATTGGATAAAAAGTGAATATTTTGGAATATTTAATATTCACGTATAGGAAAAAAAACAAATAGGTACCTACGCAAATCGAGAAAAAATGCATAAAAAAACTGTATCTCGTATAAAGTGGTAGCAACCAGTAGTGTATCTCTCATAAATTTCATTCATAAATTGCCAGAGCTTTTGATAACCTTGAACGGATCGTTTTACGATTCATTTTACCATAGGCGTAGATGCATACGTTTTAAAATGACTTGCACGTGTTAAATGTTTTTTCTTAAATATTGTAGAATAGTACACTGATGAGTTAATAAAACAATAGTCTTATACAAAATATTTATTGGCTTTTCCATATCACAATTCTCATTTTGTTATGATTTTTAAAATTTTTATTGACAAATTTTAATGTGTAATATAGTCGTACCCTGAAGAAAAGTTTTATTAAATATTTTATTGGAAAATCAACACAAGGATGTACAAACTCTGTTGTTTGACTAATATTTATAAGTGATTCAATAATATTATATTCCGTAGCAACTTTCTCAAAATTCATTTGGAATAAAGTTTCTAATAATGAGATGTATTGTTCAAAATTTTCATGCGGCATATTCAAGTTTCCAAAAGTATACTTATTCGTATTTTCATAAGCTCTAAGGTAACTGTATAAAGACGAATTGTCTAAATTCTGATACGCTTGTGAATACGTCTCACATACGCTGCATGTATGGAATTGGAATTGGAATAGCCTTTTTTAAAAGAAGTCTTCTTTGATGATGTTGCATAATCATATCTGGTTCAAAATGAGCACCACATAAACGATGACTACTATTGTACAGAGTTTCTATTTTTGGTATTAAGTCGGGCCTATCACATGCTTCGAGCCAAACTTTAGCTCTGAAACAAAAACAACAAATTAAATCAATGCATGGAACTAAGGCTCATAAATGTAATATGAAGATCAAATAATAAAGTATTATACATTTCGTATGAAAATACAAACAGTTTCTCACCTTTCTGAATCCTTTGGAAAACGGTAAAAATTTTCATCACAATTATAATATTTATTGTTACATCCACGAACTACACACACTACCCGATTTCTTCTCTTTAATGGTATCCATTGCAAAAAAATGCTTATAAACTATTAAAATAATACCGAAGAGCCGTAAAAATATAAGCTGTAATAAATAATTTTATTCGCAAATTCACCACTTGCACTTTGGTGGATCGCAGCACAGCACTGGCTGCCGGATGATATAGTCATCCGAACGACGTTGTAGGTCACAGGGAGCTTGGCAGTGTGACGTCACGAGATAACATACTGGTTCGTTCATATACTGTGGCAACACTATGAACATATTATAAGAACATAAACAGAAATATTGAACAATCAATTAAAAATTATATCAATATTCTGTGAAATTTCCTATCCCTCGATACATTTAGAATGGTTTTACTCAGTTCCATGGGAAGGAAGTGTATTCTTCACTTGTGTTGGAACCATTCCATCTGTTTGAAAATCTGCATGCTCACGTTGAAATTCAAAATCAAGGTGAACAAAAATCGTTGTGACTCAAACACCAAAACTAGTGGCAATAAAAATCTTCACATGAATGGAAATCTCTATACATTCACAGTATTCATATATTCTGATAGGGCCGTTGAAAGTTTTCGGAATAGCGTGGAAACTCAGGTTTTTTACATAATTTTTGAAGCAAAACATCTTTATTCTGCATATTCCTACCCTATCTAAAAACAGTGAGTTGTTGAGGTTGTAAATCTGCTGTGTGATCATTTTTCAGGAAAAAATCCGAATTTAAAAGAAAATTGATGATTTATTTCCTATAACTCATATAACTTCCAATCCTCCATATAATAGTAAAAATATCTAGGGTCTAGGACAGTTCGACACCGTTGACTCGGCTCCAGGACATTTCGGTGCCAAATAAATGAAAAATATATATATTTTGTTAACATTTCAACTAAAACACATCACAAAAAATGTAATTTGTTGTAAAGGGGAAAGGAAAATAATTCAACCTTCTCATTTCTAGAAAATATCTACACAATTTTTTTCATGAAGGGGAAGGGTGAATGGAATTATTATTTTCCCTTCCCATACCTAATGTGAGTAAGAAATAGCGCACATTATGTACATAACATTTTTTTCAAGAAATGGAATCAAAAATAACCTCTCCATTTAGCCTTTCCCTTCAAGAAAAAGAATCTAACCACAAACCCAAATTGTTAGATGTGATCATATCGCTGTTGTCGCAATCTTGGCATTTACTTCTCTGAGGTTAGTGTATTGATATGATCTCAGCATTGTCTCTAGTCCAAGACCCGATTTAATACCGGCCTTCTTAGTCAAGGACTGTGCGTATACTTTGAGCAAACCCCTCTATAGAATTTTTAATCTCATTCTCAATTTTAGGAAGTTTCCCGATTGTTGGAAGGTTTCTAGGATTTGCCCCATATTTAAAAAAGGCTCAAAGAATGACATAAGTAATTATCGTCCTGTAGCTATTCTAAACAATTTCGCCAAAGTGTTCGAAATAGTCGTCCATAATCACCTTGCGTTTCATGTCAGTAATATCATCATACCTAAAAACAACATGGTTTCATATCTGGTGGGTCCACAGTTACGAATCTATTTTGCGTAACCCAATTCATTTGTGAAGTACTGGAGAAGAGAAGTCAAGTTGATATTATCTACACTGACTTTTCTAAAGCTTTTGACTAAATTGACCATGGCCTACTTTCACATAAACTTAATTTATTTGGTGTAGATGACATGTTGATTGCTTTACTTAGTTCTTATCTTTATGATCGCACTCAATATGTTCAAACCTCAGGATACAAATCTCAACCTTTTCTTCAAACTTCGGGTGTCCCACAGGGCTCTATATTGAGTCCCTTACTGTTCAACATTTCTATAAATGACATTACCGAAGATCTGGATGCTGACATATATGCTGATGATATGAAACTATACTGTGGAATAAACTCCGTTAATGACTGCTTAAAACTTCAGAAAAACCTTAATTTGGTCAATAATTGGTGTATCAGAAACAAGCTTCCTATGAACCCAAATAAATGTAACGTAATGTCCTTTTGTCGGAAAGAAACAACTATTCAATTTGATTACACATTGTGCAACATTGTCCTCGACAGACCAGATGTCCTGAAAGATCTGGGTGTTTATTTTGATCAAAGGTTATCTTTTGTTCCTTATATACAAAAAACGGTCTTTGCAGCATATCGGTCGCTGGGTTTCATAGTTAGAAATGCGAAATGTTTCAAAAATATTAACCCATTGAATATTTTGTTCTCGGCATTTGTAAGATCGCAACTGGAGTATGCATGTGTTATTTGAAGCCCGAATTTTTCCGCATTGGAACGAGTACAAAGAAGATACTTCAAGTCGGCTTCTTATATCTTGTACGGTCTTTATCCTGTTAGAGGCTCACCTCAAGAACACTTTTATTCTCGTTTTGATAGCAGTAGTTTACTTCGTCGTCGCTCAATGCATTCAGTTATGTTTTCATATAAAATTGTTAATTATATATTCAAATGTGATATTATTGTATCGCTACTAAATTTCAGAGTTCCTAGAACAAATTCTAGAACCAATAGCCTTCTCTATGAATTACCACATAGGACAAACGCTCACAAATTTTCACCATTAAACCAACTTATCATTGAATACTCCTCGATTGAGTCAAACATAGATATTTTCTGCACAAATAATAGACAAATAAAACGAATCTTTCTCCGGGGTAATTCATAAGAAAAGATTCCACTTCGCATATAATGTTTGTGTAAGTCTCTTTTTGTGAGTGCCTAGCTGTATATGAGTGCTTACTTTTTTTTTCCTAATAGGTAGTGCATTGTATTCTTTTTTTTTCTCATCTGTCATTATTAACGCTTGCCCGAGGATATTGTAATTAAATAAATAAAAAAAATAAAAAAAAATAAAAAAAATCAAAGAAAATAAAAAAAAATAAAAAAAAATAAAAAAAATAAAAAAAAATAAAAAAAAACTAAAAAAATAAGATTATGTTCTCAGAGCATCTGGACGAATGGTATCTTCCTTGTGTTGATGAGGAGCCTTCTAATTACAAACCAGAATGGTTGGTTATCTCGAGCAGATATCCCAACCCCGTTTTATTTAGATCTGTAATTCAATATCCGAGAAAATAGTTGTGGCTTCTCAATGAACGGTCTCTGTTTTCTAAAGTATTTCTCAAAAACTTTGCGAGGCGTTATAATAATTGTATTTAGGTATAATCTTTGACGTCTATTGATAAAACGCTCCATTAAAATATGTTAATTTTCACAGGATCGACAATAAGCTTTATTCAAGACAATGCTATAGAAAAGCGGACTTGTTGATTAATGTTTGTGGCTGGTGAACTGGAGTAAGTTTATTTTCTATCTGCTTTCACGACAGGATTAGGCAAATGTAATGTTTGAAATTTAAAAAGAAAAGTTCTCCTGATTTATATACTGCTTTTTACAAAGATTAACGATACCTTTGTTTCCATGCTCTTGATAGTGCAATTGTGAAAACTGATAACAGCGACCTTTGTGTTTTGTTATTATATTAGATGCAACTTGTTGAAAATCTTTTAGTTCAACTTTCACTCTCGTCTCAGGATTCCAAGCGATTTTAAGTAAAGTATTGTGCTTGTGCTGTATTTCCGTATAATTTATGGAAACTTGAGAGGAGTTTCCCTGATAATACATGAATAAATCCTGATTCAATGAGGAATGCTGCTGGAACTGCTGCATGTCCTTTTGGGAATGAAAATTAGATTGTAGAACCACAAGTATTTGAAACAATATGGAAGGAGCTATCATTCAACGCATATTATATCAATCAACCTCTCCATAAATTTATATCATTTGGATGGGATGGCATATTCGATCCAAGGATCAAACGGTTTATATAACTTGTGAAGCATACTCAGTTTGTCCATGTTCTCAAACTAAACACTGTTACTTAACCAAAGACAAGTATGTTCTGGCAAATCAGTGACCTCTAAAGTACAGCTTAGACCAAAAAACAATCACTCACTATGAATGCAAAAGCTTACGCCGATTGAAGTAATTGGAGTTGACAAATAAGTCAATGGTTAGTATTGAAGCCTTATCCCATTTTGGGCAACCCCAAAAAAAACAATTTCACATTTTCCATCAGTCATTTAAATAGGGTACTTAATAAGGAGACAGTCCGCGATAGAAACAGTGAAGGTCAAACCTGAATCGCTCACCAAAAACCTGATTTTTTATGAAAAAAATGCTCCTTTATATTCTGATGAAATTTGAGAATTTTTTGTCACCTCGGCCTGCGGCCTTGATTTGCTTAACTGTAAATATGTGGTCGTGTACACTTCTTCCCACCCGAAACCCAGTTTGTGCTTCATCCAGTGTTGGTTCTATGTGCATTTTCAATTTTTTATCAATAATTTTCTCATACACCTTCAGGACTGAACTTAGCAACATTATCCCCCTGTAATTGCTGCACTCTCTTACATCTCCTGTTTTATGTATTGGTAGTAGTATTCCAGTCTGCCAATCTTCTGGTATTTTTTCTTCCGACCATGATTTATTACAAACATCTAAAAGCAATTCTGTTCCTTTTTCTCCCAAATTTTTTATCATTTCTGAAGTTATTTTATCGTGACCTGCAGCTTTTCCGTTTTTTAATGTTCTTATTGCTTCTATAATGTCATTCAACGTAATATTATCGCACGTTCCTTGTTTCTTATTTACAGACTCCGTGTTTTCCATTGATTCTTTATCATAAGTGGTAGTTAATAGTTTTTGAAAATGTTCCTTCCATCTGTCCCTTATTTCAATATCATTTGTTAGTATTTCTCCTTTTTGGTCTTTCACTGTCGATGTATTTAATATTTTATTACCTCTCATTTTTTTTATCGTTCTGTAGAACAGTTTTTGGTTGTCCTTACTGTTTTCTTCCAATTTTCTACCAAAAAGTTCCCAGCTCTTCTGTTTTTCTTCTTTGGCTATATTTTTGACTATTTGTCGTTGTTTTTTTATATTCCTGGTGAGAAATTAAAAATCCAAATACGAAATTTCATGAATCTCTGTAATTGGATTCAATAAAAAAAAATTTCATATTAAATTTTTGCAGCGTTAGATGAGATGAAATTACTACAGGTTCAGAACGTCCCCTTCATATGAATTCCAAGCAGAATCCATAATTTCGTCCTTAACCCTCGTCGTGGAGTGGAACAAGGGTGTACAGTGATTTGTATCCTCACCAATTAGTCCTAATTAATTCACAAGAACGTGATTACCAGAGGAGTCTTTAATAAATGTACTCAAAAATAAAAACCAAATTTTAAAATTGGAAAAGGAGTTTATTACTATCATTCGTTTTTGAGCTGCATTCTGTCGTGATATAGCAAAACCTAGCAAGTCGACTTACTAGGTTTTACAATTTTATGCCATTTTTAAGAAGGGCGCGAAAAGTTACCTCATAGAAACTATTCCTTTCTCCCTTCATCCCACTCTAAAGTATATCTTTTCACACGAGATTTTTAGTAAGTCTATCAAAATATTATTAAAACTCTTTCAAAACATGGCATGTCGACTTGCTAGGTTTTGCCAATTTTTTTCCGCAAAAATTTCATTACAAACTTGTTGGTTCAGTCTACTTGCTAGTTTCTGAATATTTACAGTTCACAATTTTTAGTCTTGTCCTAACAGGCGTTGAGCTATCATCAAGCGGAGAAGTGGAAATTAAATTAGTATTGTTCTAGTTGAAACTGAAGTAAACGGAAGATGAAAAGAGGGCAGTATTTAGTGAATTTGTGTTTAAAAAACAGGTAAGTATTTATTGAACAATTCAACCAAGAAATAACTGTTCAGGGTGGTCCAAAATGGTCTGACGGTATCTTCACAGCCGATATAGGGCGTTTTTCATTTTCGCGCCATTTTGAGAATAAGGCATAACTTTTTTATTTAAAGGGATATCAAAATTTTGTGAACACATCGTTGATGCACTTTTTAAAAGCTATCCAGTAGCGTAGTCATATTTTTATATAGGGCGTTTTTCATTTTCACGCCACCGTTTTAGGTACTTATTTCCAAAAGTGAGGAAAATGAAGCATTGAATATTTTATCTTGTATTTTTTCACATTTTTTGTTGTATATTTTCAAATATTTTGATACTTAATTGTTGTCTATTTGATTCACTCGAGGATTCATGTAATATTAGAGATTTTTTTTCCGCAGAGACGATGGCTCTGAAAAAGTTGCACCAAGCCATGACAGCGATGACGAAAATAATTTTTCGGGTTTTGACGATTCTGATACCGACCCAAGTTACGACCCTACCGCTACTACTACTGGCAAAAGACTGAAACTATTTTTTGATTTGAATAATTTAATTTACCCGGAAGACCACATTCTCGACAACGTTCGTAATTCTTATAAGACTCTAGCGAATAATTCGCGAAATTCAATGAATACTGATGAGTCCAGAGTGGAAGATACTTCAATAATATGTGGGGAAGTTTTAATGGATATATTAAACAAGGTTTCTAATGCTGATGAACCTGTCATGGATGTCACTGATTGTGTAGGCAAGAGCACAAAGGATGTTTCCAAGAAGACTTTTAAAACTATCATTGATAAGCATTGTCTATTACCCCCTTGTATAGAAACGTGCAGAAGAAAATGTTTTTCAAAACTTCAAGAACCTTTCAGAGAAATTATAAGAAAGAAATTCTGGCGGTTCAGTTTTGCTGAAAGGAGACTTTTTTTGGACGCTCATGTGAAAGAATGTAGGATAAAAATGCGACGCCAAGAAGCACAAACGAGCACCAGGAATGTTTCGCTTCAATATTTTTTGCCAATGCAAGTTGATGGACCAGAAAAAAACTTCGATAAAGTACAAGTTTGTAAAATTATGTTCCTACACACTTTAGGGCTCAAAACAGATGGAATGATAACTTGCCACATTAAATCTAAAAGGAATGAATCAGGAGGAATGGCTAAGACAGCTGATGATAGGGGGCTAATTTCACGGAGCATATTGCAAAACCAAAAAGAAGAGACTACAGAACTTATAGTAAGACATATAAATTCCTACAATCCTGTAGTCTCTCATTACAATTTGGCACATACGCCCAACAGACGCTATCTGTCTCCTGAATTAACCATTAAAACACTGTGGAGAGACTTTTGTGGTATAAAAAAGATTTCCTATGATCTGTATACGAAAATATTCGACCAACAAAATATTGGATTTACAAAACCATCTCAAGACGAATGTGTTTCTTGTTTAAAACATGATATACATATAAAGAATTCAAATCAAAATTGCCAGGAAAGCGGTTGCAGCAGTTGTATTATTTTTGAAAAACACAAAAAGTTTTATACTGAGGCTAGGCAAAGCTATGAAGAAGATTCAAAAAGACAGATAGCCAACAAAGAAAAAGTATATGCTGTGGACATGCAAAAGGTCTTACTTTTGCCCAAAATGTCAACAAAGGAATCTTTCTTTATCCCAAGGTATATTAAAATTATATTTAAGTGAATGTTTTTATCAAAATAAATGCGTGATGTGGCATGAAGCAATACGTGGAAGATCAGCATGTGATGTAGCTTCAACTTACTACAACATTATAAAGAACTCCGATGATGTAGTAGAAGAGTTTACCTTTTGGGTAGATAACTGTTCTGCCCAAAATAAAAACTGGACGCTATATTCACCTTTTGTATGTTTTGTGAATGCCGTATGGGGACCCCACAAAATTACATTGAAATCTTTTGAACCTGGCCATTCATTTATGGCGGCGGATTCGGTTCATGGACGTATAAGTTCTGAGATGAAAAGGCACTCGAATATATATGATTTCGAACAACTACTCAAAATTATTGAGCAATCTTCTAAAAAAACTAAATGCTTGGCCCTTAATTTTTTTGATTTTTTTTCCGTTTGAAGATGGTTCGAGGCAGAGGAAAAATAACAACATACCCCTTCTAGAGAATATTAAGATTGTAGAATTTCATAAGGGTTCAAGAAATCTTTTCTTCAAAGGTTCTCATTCCGCTAAAATTTTTACAGAAGTCGACTTTATAAAAAAGAAATTTGTAGCACAATTTCCAGAAAATTCTTATGAAGAACCTCTTGGTTTAAATACTTCCAAGAAAGAAAAAATTTTGAAAACACTTATTCCTTCCTTTGAAGACGAACGAAAAAAACTATTTTGGCAGTTCTTACCAACCAATGACAATGCTACGGATTTGTGTCAAGTATCTGAAAAGTAGTAGAACTTTGTTCTCAAGTTAACATACTAGTTTTTAAGTTTTTCTGTCAAAAATGTTTCTTCTTAATATAATTTAGGTCAACTTTCAAATTTTTACATAACTTTTTTATTCGAGAATGATAAACTGGAAGTTAGTAATTAGACTTACTTATATTATTTATGTAGTATTTGATGATTTCCTCATTTTTGAAAAAATAGTGAGTTGAGTTACTAGGTTTTGAATATTTTTTTAGTTCTTTTTATTAATAAAGCTTCTACGTAGAAAATCAAGTATATCATTTTTCTACTATTTGCGTTACTTTTAGACGAATTTGAGTGATGCCATTAAAACTGGCTTGTCAAAAAACATAATATCAGTGGCAACAGAAATCACTTTATGAAAGGATCTTGAACGGCTATGGAATTTGTGGAAAATGCTTCTTACCAAAACCTTGAAATAAGCGAGTTACTAGGTTTTGCTATATTACGACAGCATTCTCTTCATAGCGTATGTTACTTTAAATTTTTGCAGATGTTATTCAGGGTGTTTTCTCTCCAAATGGAAATAGTAGTTCTAAGATATGAAGATTTGACTCAATTGAGGAAGTTTTAGTTAAAATTCTAAAATTATTTGGCCATTTGACATAATATCATTGTCATACTTGGTACTTGGTCGGGAGTGTAGGTACTATGAATTGTAATTTGCAGCCGACTAAAAAAAAAGTTTGGAAGAAGGGATGCAGCTGAAATTCAAATATTTTGTCTTTCCAATTTTGAGAGTGAGTCGCTTATGATCCTTCTTCGACTACATCTTTGAAGTCCTACCAATTCTATGCCATGTATCATCTGCAAAGTCGGTTATCGTACCTTTGCTTTCTTTCTAGAAAAAAGTCATTCAAGTGAATATTGAACAATAGAAGTCCTACAATTGACGATTGAACTATAATAGTTTGTACTAGCTGCTATTCCAGAATGTATATTGATAGGAATGGAGAGCTTATTATAAACGAAGCAGAAAGTCGATCCAGCGATAATTTCAGTGAAGCAGTGTCGAGCGCGGCTTGTACTTTTTTATTAAAGGAGACGTCCCTTCGCCGGCACCACCTCAGCCTCCTGGGCTTTTGTGGATACTCCTAGTGTTCTGACTACAGCCTATTCAGCCAATCCGTTCCTTGTATTAGCTCATACAGGTTCTTTGCTGATTGGTTGTGGGAGTTTTCTGGAGTCATTTGGGGTCTACCATACAGTTTCTGCCTTCTGTGGTCCGGCGTCTCACAGTTGCATAGTATATGCAGAGCTGTTTCGGTATCCTTTCTGCATCTTCTGCATATAAAGTCTCCGTTATACAGCCCTGCTTTGTTTTGGTGCTCCTTTGTGGCCAAGTGCCCGGTAAGTAGCTCCGTCAAGGTGCGTTATTTGTTCCTGCTCATTGAAAGCAGTTATTTCGCTACTTTTTCTGATAGTTATTTCATTAATTTTTTCCCATTCATTTGCCTGGGCCTATTTTTCCAGTGTTTATTGTGTTTTTTTTCAACCCATCCTCTTAACCATGACCTAGTTAAGCATCTGGGGATGCCCACAGCAGGTTCGGGTCTGTTAATCAGAGTTGCCAGCGACTTCTTTGTGACGTGGGACCCACTCCAGCGGCCAGTACTTGGATGGGTCACCAGGGAAACACCGTTGTAAGCTCGTACAGCCTGCACTGGAGTAGCATATCTCAGCTCGCATGCTTAATAGCAATAAGCACGAGGGATAATGGAGATATGTCGTCTTTCGGAGGAGAAGAGATCCCAAGTCCATGGATGTTGGGCTCGATAAAGAACCCTATCACTGGTTGAAATAATTGTGGGTTCGGAAAAATTTCCGGTTGCCTGTAGAGTGCTCCCGGCGTTGGTGATTAGCCCCAGTCGCAGCAATAGACCGTTGTTAAATAATCGGGAAACAGAACAGACGGAGTTCTAAGGGCCCTTTGAGCTCTTCAATTCTTGGTGAGTTTTTGTC
>CAJUYH010002458.1:0-39913 GCA_910591685.1 Galerucella tenella
GGAAATAACACAACCATCACAATGGGCTTGTTCAAGAAAAAATTTTTTTAGTTAAAAATAGAAACTAAAACTCATTCCCAAAATTTTAGATTTTTCCGCGAACGATTAAACCCTCAAATTAATTAAAGAAATTGGATTGAACGAAAACGGGGCGTGGTTACCTGTGACGTCACACTGCATATGCTATACCTAACGTTTGAAACGCCGCGAGTCGAGAGCTGTGTATTGTGTATATTGTATGGTTTTGTGTAAGGAAAAAAAAACGCTGGACTGTTGATTGTACTTACTGTTTCGTTATTTTATTGTGAAGGGAGTGAGAAAAAAGTGGTAGATGAATACTATTTGATTCCCGACTGTCCTAACACATCCAAGAATGCACCAGAAAAATATATATACAGTGAGCAGTGGAACAGTTAAATTGAAACCTTGAGTAGTACCGAGATTGTTTGACTGTCTAAAAAATAGAGTAACAAAGCATAGTTCAAAGCCACGGTCACAGTTTTTACAAGTTATGCTCAGAAAATAGAGCCTCTGAAAATGATAAAATAGGGGAAGAAAATCAAATGGATATCACACGAATGGAACCTATATCTCGGGAAATGGGGGTTCAGGCATGCATCAAGGCTTATGTACGTTCCAAAGCGATTCAATGCGGGGGCGAAGGGATTTATATATGGAAAATGGCTAAAAAGAGAAAATGCACTAGCAATGAGATCATTCCAAAGAAATCGTGAATGGAAAAAGACGGAAAACCTATGAACGAAGAGTTTTCAATATCCACTAGCGGTCCTTCTTCTACATTTAGCTCGACAGAATTAAGTATGTCAGATCCGAATAGCTCATATTTTATCTAGACACTAATAGGTCAGACGAAATAGAATATTTTATTTGATAGAAAAAAAATCCAAAACTTTATTTGTGAGTTCCGAGTCATTCATTATTTGTTGTGAGCTTGTTAACAAAAAAATGTGAGCTGGACAAGCCTGATGTCTTTTTAACATTAAAAAAGATCAAATTGAATTTACCTTATAGGATATTAGGAGACGATTTTGGTGTGACACTTTCTAGAGTATGTAGCATTATACAAAAAACTATACCGTATTAGCCAGTTACCTTTACCCATTTGTGCAAGTGAAGAAAGGACTTTCTACTCCCTCCAGACGCAGATATGAAAATGTACAATGTATTATAGATTGTTTTGAATTTTCGATTCAGAAACCAAGTGTGAATTCTTTGTTTCTATTAGTAGTCCCTCACCATAAAGATATCGACTTTAGGTGAATTTGCAGAATCTGCTTCAATAAATCCGGAATCTTCTTTGATAGCAAAAATCACTAACACTTTTAAAATTTAAAGATATTGCAGCTGCAACCAACTTTCCTATGTGGAAAGAAACGGTGTACAGAGCACAATATGCAATGTGACGTCACAGTCGGTTCTGTCGCTTTTTAAGGGAGCTCCATTTTCAACCTCTAATATCTAAGCAGTGAAGGAAGTTCAAAAGCTGAAAATTTCACTAGTTATTTTGATGATTCAGTTTTACAAAATAACGTGAGAAAAACCGAGGTAATTTTTCATTGATAACAAGCCCATTACTGAAGATCCCTCCAGATAAAATATAGGAGACACGAAGCTTCTGGAATGGAAGTAGGTAGATAACATGGGTAATGGTTCAAGAATTGAGTTCAACTGCCTGGGCTGATGAGTCCAACTCAAACGTATGAATATATGAATGGTGGTGCCCAGGCGTCGCACCATCTGATCTTGTAGTATTTATATTCTTACTCATTGGTGCAAGTGCTCCGCGGTATTTGCGAATAAAAAGGAATCTGCTCCACTCACTGAATACTTGAAATGAGGAATGATGGAAACTACTACTACGATCGATACGTTGAGTTTCGAGATGTAGGTCATTGTTTATCTATTCTAGGTACCATGAAATATTAGTTACATCTATAGAGAGTGAGACTCAAGGCAAAGTTAAAGTTATCTATCGAGAGTTTGAGGTTAAAAATGAATCAATGATTTCAATAAATAGTTTTCTCAGTTTTTGACATGCGTTTAACAGTGTTCTTGTGTATTTTGTTGAGAATTTTTGTGCTTAATATTACGGTGTGTCATTCTATATTCGATACAAAAACTGAGGGAACTATGGAAAATCATCTGGTATCAATAAGTGGCCTTTTGAATGATGATATCGAGATCAAAGCTCATTCTGAAATTTTCCGAGGTAATAATAATTTAAGATTTGTACGTAGAAGTAACCAAGGGTGAAATTTCAAGGTTAAAAATTTCTTTTGGCCACTTTCACCATCAATAGTTTTTTTACACAACCTATGCCAAATATTTTTCCAAAAACAATCGGTTATCTCGCATAATGGGCACCCTGTTAACGCATGGCTGTGAATCTTGGATACCTAATAGGACAAGAGTAAAATACAAGTGGATGGAATGAAGTATCTGAGGCGAATAAGACGAGTAACAGAAAAATATAAGATGAAAAGCACGATAATAGAAGGAGAGCTGGAAATATAGTCAACTTTGGAGTGTATTGACAAGACTGTGAAAAATTTTGAAACACAAAAGCTGAAAATTACGAATTTTTCAAGGACCTAATGAAATGTGCTTTCAATTGACTTAAGATCGTAAGTCAATTCGATAAATCTATAAGTATAACGTTTTATGCTGAAAGAGCCCTTGAAATTCCACATATTTTTCAGCTTTGGAAAAATATAACCCAGAAATGTCGGGTCCATACCAAAGGCTACTAAACTTTCCATTTTTCAAATTGATTAATGGAGTTTTTAGGGATATCGAAATTCTCGGTAATGGGTATTATATTGGCAATTATTACTTTCACTTTTTCAAGCTCATGCTGAAGTATTGTCCGGCATGAATTTGTTACCTACAACGAATGCCCTTTAATGAAAAATTGAAATGTTGATTGGGGGTGACGTTCAATATTTTCAATCTGTTTTCATTTATAACTGTTTTTTAACAGATAGAAAAAATTATAGGTCATCACTGAAGAACTGCTAACAAGATGTAACTTCAATATTGAAACAATCTCTTCACAGCACTATCATTCCAGAAGGATGGCAAAATAACCAGGTAAAGTTGGATAATTGTTAGTGTGCTGATACAAGGTAAGGTTAGGTTTGTCGCAAAAGTTCACACCCAGTCATATTTCACCAAACAAATTCAGGTATTCGCAGGGAAAATTTTGAGTCTAGTATTCTCCATGTTTTATTCATAACTATTTCAATTTGGAGCTTCCCTAATTTGATAACGTCATAGGTTAATAACACATTAATTACTGCAGCCTCCCGACCTATAGTAGTAAATTGAAGCTTTTCCATAGTGACGGATATCTTTAAGCCTTATATTCCAATGCCCTTTTGAGCTATCAAACATCAGCCGCAGCTACAATACAGTCCAAGTGCTGCAACGTCAACGAGTTTATGCAGCGCTCCTTATGCTTAGATCTAAATGGTCGCCTGGGTAGAATCGGCCATTTTCCATGCAACCTGCTTCATTATTTCCCAGGCAAAAACAGCACGTCTTTCCATGATGATCTGGACAACAATGGTCTGTTGAAGAGCTTTAGAGACAACGTATACATCATCTACGAAGAATGTATAAAAGCACTCCCTCTAAATTGTACAGGGAGTCTAAAATGCTTCTTGCTGTTCAGGTATTTAGTATTTGTTTAGGAAAACTCAATTGGATGCCAATTACAGATGATGGTTTGATAACATCACCTGCGAACTACCCTTTTTGCAAGGGAGTCTACCTTTTTCTCGTAATCCGTACCAGAAAGAGACTGGTATCCAGACTACAAGCAATTTGTTGAGCATTCCTATTGAGAAGGGTCTTTTTGGCAGTTTAATACTAATTCTGACGCTACCTGGTAAGAGCAGAGTGCCTTCAATCCGCTTGGCAGTCAAGAAAATGTGTATCGTTTTGTTCGAGGCAAACAATAGCCTTGATATTAGCGATTCAAGGCGGATATGCTGAATTTGAACACACTGTATGCTCTTGTTAACCTGAATTGATATATTATGGAATTGTTAAGATTCAGAACTCTCCTCATTCAAATCTAACAAACAGGCTTCATATTTAATAATGAAATAACAAACAAATAGAACGGAGAAATGTATTATATATAATGGCTTGATACCCCTGCTGGGGCTTTGCCGCTTCACGCTTTCTAGATCAATTTTTTTTTGGGATGGATCAATCCCCGTTTTTCCTTTTGGAGTTTATCTGTCAATGCTCTCCATAGTTTCCTATCCTTAACTTTGTCCTTCCATCCTCCAATTCCGGCTCTTGTCATATCTTCCTTTACCTGTTCCAGGCATTTTATTCTAGGTCTACCCCTACGTTTTCTTTCCCCAGGATCCCATTGTGTCATTTGCAGTGTTATTTCTTGTTCTTCTGCTCTATATATGTGTCCCAGCCATTTCATTATTTGTCTGTACTCGTTATCTCTCAATTTGATAAGTCCCAATATTGTTCCCATTATCTTTCTTCCTATTATTCTCAAGTCTTCTTCTTCCTTTTTAGTCAGTGTCATTGTTTCAGCAGCATACAACATGACGGGTCTTTAGCACTTTAGCACTTTATAAATATCGATTTTGGTTTGTCTTGAGAGTAATTTGCTTTTTAAAAGTTTTTTATTGGCATGGTAAGCCCTATTTGCATTAATGATTTTTTCTTCTATTTTCTTTTTCCTGTTTCCAGTATTTGTTACTGTAACACCTAAGTATTGGAATTTCTCCACTTTTTCAAATTCGAAATCTCCGATCTTTATTGTATTGGTTTGATTTATTTTACCAAAAATCATTATTTTGTTTTATCTGCAGATATGTATTATCAAAGCCAAATGTTACTCAAAATCTTGATTGGGTGTCACAAGCGTTGCCTTGAAGCTCCTTCATCCCTTTGGAAGTGATCCTGGAATTGAATGTTATCAGTATTTGATTCAGGAAAGCAATTTTCAGAAAGAAGATTACGACTTACTGGATAACAGCTTTCAATAATTTTTTTTTGTCCACAAATTAAAAAGCATTTCATCGAATGACTTTTGACTACATAATTCCATTTATCCAGTCTTAGTTATCTGACAGAAGTGGAAGGAGTAGAGGAAAGTTCCCTATGTAGGGGTTGCGGCATGACTGATGAAACGTCAGTTCATGTTCTCTTAGAGTGTCCACACTGGGCTGTATTACGCAGGCGAATCTTCGGAGTCACTGTCATGGCTCCTGGAGACACAAGCAGGCATCCACTGAAAAAGGTTGTGGCCTTTATTGAAGGGCTCGGCTTCATGGATGACTAGGTAGCAGGATTGGCACAATGGGCCCGCCAGTGGCCTCAGTGTCGGAACCTTCACAGAGGGATTGTGAGGTGGCTAGTCGTCCTATTTCACTATGACCTTTTCATATCTATTTTGATCCTTCCAATCTAGGTTACATCTTCCAGCCTACTCTTGCCTCTAGCTTGGATAGACAAGACATGAGCATCAACGCCTGCTGCTGTCAGTTACTTGAGTAGCGCCTAAAGACGACATCTGCCGGGGTAAGAGCTGATTTGATCACGTTCAAGGCTAGAGTCATTTCTATCCAATAAGTGGAATCCAGTTGTCATTAGCTGATGCTTCTCCTCTCTCTATTCCAGCCAACGTCTGTAAAAGAGATTGGGGAACCGCATTGTTGAAGGCACCTCCAATGAAAAAGTAGTTCTGAAGTAATTGCGGAGATTTTAAGAGAGTTGAGTGTAGTAAATTATATTTTTTGCAGGGAATATTATTATTTTGGAGGTTGATATAAAAATTGACCCCCATTTGTCCTCTATCATATATTGAAGGTAGGGTCAAGCAATAATTTATTCACGTCTATGGATACTTTTAATATAATCGGAGAGTTTGCCAATAGGATAAAGGTAAAGTTCACGAAACTTTTCAAGTTACTTTATTTTTGTATCCTTTTCAACCTGTTTTATGCGAGTCAGGAACACTGGCTTTATATTTCTTTCTTTAGACAGGTGTTTTCCACATTTTAGTTGCTGTGAATTATTTCTGTTTTATATATTTTTATCTTTTATTTATAGGATTGTGAGAGTTCGTCTCCTGTTTTTAAGAAAGTATACTTCATTTCAAATTCAAATTTGGTTGGGACAGATTATTGATTGAATAAAAATGAATAAAAGTTACAGCAGAACACAAACAATGGTTTCTTCTAACATCAAATGATCTTACACTGCTCTTAAGTTGACGAACTGTAGATGAAGATGTATATTCATTCATTCAATTAGTCTGATTGGAGGAAATATTTATTCCAAAACAAAAAAGCTTTTTCTGGAAATTATAGTGACTGAATTCAGTAATACTTGTCCCTGTGAAGCCTACAGCAAATTAATTAGGAAAAAAACCTTCTATTTACTATTTTTTTCCCATGGAAATCTTGTCCATCAACGCTATTCTTCCCAAAATAAAAAGGACGGAAGAGAAATATACAAGCTTGAAACAACGAATCTAATATATTGAGTATTCAACTGGTATTTTTTTGATGGAGCAAAAAAATTTCGTTGAGAAAAATCAATATTCAAGATGTCAATTCGTAGAACATACATTTTCAAATATTTGCGCTGATAATAACTTATCCGAAAATTGATTTTTCTTAAGAGCAATCGTGCATTCCTTCGGTTCTCTAGCATAAGAAAACGCACAGGGACGCAGTAGCGTATCCATACAATTATTGTAGAGCCATTAAATACAAATTATTTTTGGAAAAATATTTTATTTATTTGAGAATCAGCAGCCGCGCATATAATTGAAATGGAAATGGGAATTTGTAAAACAGGACACCACTCCTTGTTCGTTGAATAAAAAATAAATTAGCTAACGGAAACTTAAAATATACAACTGGGTAACCCTAGCTACCTACTGCGGCAAGGCAAGTGGATATCAAAACAGCCTAATGGCTCATTGTACTTTACCAAAACCGCATTTGTTTCTATGGGCTTTACCTCCACGTTTTTTCACAAGTTCGCGTTGCCATCATTAATGTGGTCTTCGATCTTGACGATTATTTTTCAGTTGTTTGGTCCATGTTATTATCGAGTCAATAATCACCCCGAGATATTTAACATTCATCATTATTGGAATCTCCGTAACTTGAAGGTATATTGGTCCTAATCCCTCCAGGTCCCTTCTTCTGGTATAAGGCACTATGTTTGATTCGGTGGAATATTTAAACCCACCTTTTCCGTAAATTTGGTAACTATGCTCAGATCCTCAAAGCACACGTTACCTACTCGATACTTGAATCAAACTTTCGAAGAAGATTTAAGTAGCTCACAAATATCTAGAGAACGGCACGTTCCAGCAATTCCCATTATCATTATAAATATCTCTGATAGCTTCAATCAGAAATTTATTCACATCTTTCCTGTGGATTGCATTAGATTTTTTGGGTTTATATAATTTTTTCTTTTTAAAAATGCTCGAAGCTCAGGATATTTGAAAATATGTTTTTCTATGAAAAAGGTGGACTTTAGCATGGAATATCCACACCATGAGCTTGATGGAGACTCCAATACAACAGATTTTTGGTGAAAGTATGCCCAAAGCACGGTTTCTGAAACTGAAGTAGCAATTTATTTGAAGTATTGATACGTTGCTTGATACTTTTTCAATTTTTCCAGCAGCAGTGATAAAAAAGCAATTGTTGCTGACTTCTCTATATACAATAATCAAATCAATAATTTCAATGCTACTCTATTTTTGACATCAACCTGTCAATGCTTATGATGCTATATTATCCGGTCAATGCTGTCCGTATATGGACAGCATTGACCGGCATTGCATGCAAATGGTATCGAATTGAATTAAAATCTAAAAATAAATTTTGCGGGAAAGAGGAAAAAATTTTGGATACTCCACGGGGTGTAAGTAACTAGTCTTAAAATTTATTGCCAGCCCTCACTATCGCTCGGGCGCCAAATCGTTTTCGAATACTTACATCTCTTACAGTATGAATAACTATTGTAATATTGTTAATTTGTTATTAACTTCTTAATCTCTCTTGTATTATATTCTCAGTTTTTTTATACTTAGTTTTTTTGTATATCAGCCCCTCACTTGCTCACGTATCTACAATTTACGTGTGAACAATAAACCTAATTTATCATCATTTATTCATTATTATTATAATTATCCAAATCCCCCATAATACATTTTTTGTATTATTTTTTGGGTGAAGGATATTGAATGGTAATCATATTAAAATTGTTAACGCGACGTTCGATAATACTTCTACAAATTAAATGGATATTTCATGTAATTTTTTCGGTTATCATTTCTCAAGTCTGGCATTAGTCACGTATACTTTTTAAACTGATACAAAATAATTAAAATTACATTTGGTGTTGTGGTTACCAGTACCTATTTAATATGTTTGATTATACATTCTCATTGTTATTACTATTAGTAGCAGGTATCATTATTATTATTTGCGCGTAGGACTACGTGCTCATTTGGTAAATCGGATTATTTGTCTACACTTGTACTTTTTGCCCAAATAGTATCATTCTCCTTTCGTAATACTAAGCTGTTTCTTGTCGTTTGAGATGATCCTACCTGAAATGATCCCAACTTCGATAAGAACCCAGAAATTTTACAATGTCTAGGTCCCTACCGTAGTCGTGAGATGCGAAATTTCAAACGAGCTAGCCAATTAATGGAAAATCATGAACCCAAAGTGTATCCAAGGCTGTTATTCTGCCGTCAGATGTTTAGTATCAAATGATCACTCTCATTTTGTCAACAAATTGGAATACATAGAGTTACCTCTACTTATATAGTGGTCATGCGTAGAAAATTGGAAAAAAAAGGAGTGGGTATGCGAGAAATGTGGAGGATGATGTGGGATGTTCAGATGCTGGTAGAAAATATGGTGGAGATAATGTTGTGGGGCGAGGAGGAATGAATGGAGGTAAGTATGGCGTAGTGGAAAGCATGATAAGGAGGAGAGAAGGACTCGATATGGCATGTGAGGAGTAGGAGTGACGTAAGGGAGAAGATAACGGAGAGTGTCTTGAAGTATGCTAGGAGGCATACCTTTGAGGATGAGTCCAACACTGTCTTGGTACTGGTTAGGACCCATTCAAATATGAGTCTCTTCTCGGAACGAAAAAAAAAAACGGTGTTATTGTGGTACAAAATGATTCCTCTATATTTTTGGTGAAGCTTTCAAACGTTGGTATAGTAAGCGACAATTTGCTTACGATACCGAAATAAAATGCTCCCCAACTAGCAAAATGGAATTCTAAAAGGACTGAATTGTTGTATAACGGTCTAATAGCGTTGTTTTAAGGACTTTTTGTTTTTATTAGGCATTTTGTTGCGATAATTTTGTTTTTTAAAGAAAATTGTTGTATTAAATATTCTATAGTGACTTTTACAATATATGCTATAACGCATTATACGATCATTTCTTTTAAAATAATATAATACCTTATAAGCAAGTTTATACAATATCAAAATTTAATTTTGTAAGACTTTTATACCTTTTGTATAAGAGTTCTATAATATACTATATAACTAACAGCTACAACATTATAAAATAGTTACTTAAGCTTGTCTTATTGAAGCTGTATAATGTTGTATAATAAATATTGTTGAATAGATGAGGCTTTTACTTGATTCTTTTGAAAAAGCTACTGTGTTAGCGAAACGCGTCACTTTATGTTTAAATACAATGTATATTTAACAAAATAAAATTGTTTGATTTCATAAATAAATATTGTATAGCATTCAATTGCGTTGCATTATAAAACACTTTTTAGTTGTATAGTGCCTAAATATTCTTCGTTATGAAACAGTTATCGTATACCGTTCCATTTTACAATAAAATATCGTTTAAGGCATTTCCTTAAGATAAAATTGTTGTTTTATAAATCGCCATGTTTAAATAAGCAATTCTTGTACCGCTATCGCCGTCATTATGAGCAATCGAGTTGGAAACATGAGACTATATTGAAAAATGTGACTTTATCATCATTTAGGGAATTATATTGTGAAATAATATCCATATGAAGTGATAAGCTATTAAAATAATGAAAAAAAGTATTTTACGATGATGCTATTTTATTATTATTTTTTAAGTATCCACTTGAAACTTTACCAGAATTGAAGCGCTCCATTTTCTTGCTAAATATATACCTATAATCTATCAGTAAAATTTGCGGTGCATCAAAATTTGTGCTAATAAACCATCCGAATGAAATTATAATTCTTACTATGAATATCCGCCCAAGCGGCCCAAGTCGTTTTGATAAGTCTCCATTTCTGTAAATTATGTATGTATATTATGTATGATGCACGTTCAAGTTGAAATATAATTTGGTTCTGATATTCTTCACTAAAAAATGGAATGCTCTTATAAACTGCTAGATGACAAAATGTTTCCATTGTGCTCGAAATAACAGCATCATAAGAAAATATATTGCATTATACAACCATTTTGTGAGACCTTCATAGTGCCGTTTCAAACCATTTTATAGATGTGACTACATGACACACTATTAAATCATTTTATGGTAGCTATATAAATGATTATAAAACAGTCGATTAAGAGTTGTATGAATGTGTATTAAACAATCATATGAGAGTTGTATAAACTTTAAATAGAACTGTTATACAACCAAACAGTTGTATAAAAATGGGCCCTTTTTAGTTGCATAAGGATCATTTAATTGTTTTGTAGACCGTTATAAGAATTTCAGTATCCTATAAGATATATCTTGTAGCTGTTTATACAGACCTTATAGAATTCAAATTGCTACTTGGAGCATTTGACTTGGATCAGTCTTTCGTTGATTCAGGTCGTTCCTCCAAAGTATGTCAATTTCACTTGCTTATATATCAGTGGACTCGGATCATTACTTCAATAGTGCATTATTAATATTTTCAAAGAGACGCTGAACTAGCGCAAAATGGGTTATCTTAATTCCAATTTTTTTGACTTACATCGTTTTTACCGTGTAGTTTCGACTTAACGCCAAAAACAAGGTAATTCAGCCGTGTTCTCATTTAGAGTCCTAGCCGGGAAATCATCCGGTTAATACAGGGCAACTTCATCAAAGAGATTGTTAATGGGTTGCGGGGGTGACGTAAATATGAATAAACGACTCAAGACACGCGAAATAGTGGCATTCAACATATAACAAACTTCTAATGGTGAACTCCTATAAGAAGTTTGTGCGGTTAAACTTGACTTCTAAACTGGAATAATAAGATAAGCTAGTACATCTCGGTAAGAACTTTTCTTCCTCCATACAAGCTTGCAATAATTGACAGTGTAATCTCACGAGTCCTTTATCCCTTATTCGCATCTTCACAAAGGCTTGGACCGTACTTAAAGCGTGCATATAAATTAAAACTAAGTACACGACGTCAAATTTTTTTTTTCGCCTCACTGTCAGTCAAACATTAGTTGCGTTTTCAAGTGAAACTGTTTTCATCTTCCCATTATTCAATGTCGTCGATCCGATAAACCACACATATGGGAAAAATACTGAAATGACAACGTCTAGCATAGTTTACGACTACCCGTTTCAAAGGGTCAGATATTGATAAGAGTTCATGTGAAAAAAGAAAATGACTTTATCGAGAAGCATATAATAGTAGCTACACGGAGGATTTGAAAAACTGGAAAATATATTCTTGAGAAAACTGTTTGGAATTAAACTGATACTTGATTGTTTTATTTTATATTTTTCTGAATTTCATCATACTGCTGATTATTTCAATTTTATATAAAAGTTTTATGTCTTGAAATTCACTTTTTTCATCTTTACAGCGGAGGATTTAACGTACCTTTTTGGGAATAAAATAAAAATAAATCAAGCATAATCTTCCTACTAAGAATATAATGCAGAATGGAGCCAAGAAAAGTTTTAATAAAACGCACCTGCTTTCAATTTTAGTGGTAACAAAACGTATAAGCTGTCCAAATTTCCCGGAGCCAATATCATGAACTGAGCCCTCCTTTTATGATTCTATCCGGCAGATATTTGCGAATTTGCCCAATATTTCCTCTCCTAATATATATTCTTTATCTTTTTATCAATGTACCTATAACAAATTTTATTCAAATACGCCTCATAGGGGGAGATTTGAAATTTAATTTCCAATGAATATATGCCGCAATCGTTTTATAAAAATTAAATAGAATCCCATGCTTTCATTATTGGTAACAGAAAATCTTGTAAGTATGAGAAAAGTGAGTAGTCAAATAACTTTTCTACCACATTGTGGTGTGGAATGATATTTCCACTTTTTCATGAACTCTTCCTACTCCTTTTTGTCGTTGACTAGTTTTTCAGCTTCCATCCAACTCTTTTTTTTCGCTGTAATATTTTCGCTATGGTCTTATCCGGAGTCGACCTGGGCCTCTCTTTTCATTATTTTGAATTCTTGCTCCCTATATATTGTAGTGAATTTAAAAAAATTATTATCTGAATCACCACATAAAAAAATATACTTTTACTTATTCTTTTTTTTATATTTATTTTGTTATAACTAGTAAAAATAAAAATAATAATAAAAAATAAAAATAAAAATAAAAAAATATACACAAAAATATAAGATGAGACAAAATAAAAGGATAAGAAAACATATTCGATTCAAAGAAAATGATTCAGTTATAGTAAAAGCACATAGAGTATCAAATATAATGAATAATAAATGTGCAAAATTCATATATCCATACAAAGGACCATATAAAATAGTTAAAGTTATTGGTAATAATACATATCTACTTGGTGATATTATTACTGGATTAGAAATAGGAAAATATCATATTGAATCATTATTTAAATTTGAACCAAAAAATATATCAGGTTTAGAAAATGTTTAAAAAAAAAATATTAATTTAAAATGAGAATAATTTATATCATGCATTGAATTCCATACATTTATTTCCGAAATTATTTCAAAATTTTCTTTCTGACTTTTTTACTTTCCTTCAAAATTGACTTCTTTCAAAACCCAAAACAATTTTTTTTTTTTTTCGTAACCAACCAATTTTTTGTCACTTTTGGCAAATGAATAATTTTTACATCTCTCATATTTTTTTTAAATATAAACAAAAACATTGAAATTTTTCCCATTTTAATTTAAAATGAAATTTTATTAATTATTATCACATTGTCTGTGTTAAAATGATGTAAGTATCAATTTACGTATAAATAATTATCAAATATGAAATACTTAAAAATTTCAATGTATTTTACACCACATTTTTTTTTATAAACTATATTAAAACAATTGTAACAATTCTAATTTTCAAACTTCTTCAAACTTAAACAGACATTTGACAAACCAAACCATTTAGGTAATTAATTGAAAATTTTAAATGGTAAAAATTAATTCTATATTTTTTTTCTTGAATAATATATATATCATGACAATATCTTTGTTAATCTTGTCTCCCCCATACGCTGCAAATAACCACACCAGCCCTGTTGTTTTTCCTCAATATACTCCAAAGTTGACTGTATTTCCAGTTCTTTCCTTATTATTGAGTTTCTCACCTCATATTTCTTGTTACTCCTCCAATTATGTTATGATGTACACAGATGCATCAAAATCCACAAAAGGCGTGGGAGCTGCACCCATATAGCATGAGTACGTCCCCAAAACGTACGGAGGATGTCTAGCTAAGACGTACGTACTGGGGACGTCCATATTTGGTACGATGGACGTTCTGGGTACGTTTTGGGGACATTATTGTAGCTTGGAGCTGGTGAGGAGTTCAAGATGACAAATAATTTAAGATTGTGTTAAAATATATCAGGTGACATCATTCACATATCATTCAATTTCTTTTGTGGGGCAACGACCCAGCTCTGTAATGGAACGCCTTCGGTGCGATAAATACGTCAAGCAGTGTCGAACGTGGTTAGTACTTGGATGGATTCCCAAACCAAGGAAAGCCGTCGTATAAGGCCCGTAGAACCGGCCAATGGCATTAATCCCTTTGAGGGAAAAAAAGCCGCCCAAAGGCGCGCATAAATTTTTTTTATAAATTCGGATATTGTGAAATAATGCTTTTCAAATGTAATTCAAATTAATATGGTGGATTGAAATTAACCTGCATAAAATTTGTAATACAATCCAAGGTCATCACATCAACATTAGTTACACTATAGCAATGAGCACGAGGTATAATGTAGATATGCCGTTTTTTGGAGGAGACGTAAAACCGAGGTCCTGAGTCCATGGATGTTGGGCTCGTTAAAAAACGCTACCACTGGTTGGAACACTAGTGGGTTCGCCAAAATTTTTGGTTGGGGGTAGAGTGCTTCCGGCGTCGGTGATTGGCCTCAGTCGCAGAAATAGACCGACGTCAAATAACCAAATGAAAAAAAAAAAAATTCCTCTTGTTTGTTCAATATAAATTTCCAATTTATATGAAATAGAAGCAGTAGAAATTGATGTTTATTCTAACACTTACACAACTAAGTTGAATGTTTTCGATTTTGGAAATGTATGCCAACTTTTACTAGATAATTCTGCATTATTGACAAAAATTCTATCCCCATTTGTTGCTTAAGATATATTTTAATTTGTTATACTTGATAATATAATGTCTTTGAATCGGGTACGTTCTGAAATGAACGTTTCCATTACATCTCAAAAACGTCATGGTCGTTCAGACCAAAATTAGAGCTGAACTGGAAGTCCTAATTACGTCTAGTGCTATATGGGCAGTTATTTTCGACGACTTGAAATATAACCTACTGTTACCAGATACCAGCTGGGAACTTACAGCTATATTAGATTTCTTAAAACCGCCTGTATTTGACAATAAGAACATTTTAGTCATTACTGATTTTTTAAGTAGTGTGCATAGTTTGAAAACCGTCAACTCAAAACAAAAAGTCATTCTCAAAATCAAGATATAACTTTCCAAACTCCAGTCTGATAGTAGAAATGTAACGGTAATAGCTTGCAGTTAGCTCTCAGACACCAAATTAATGTTGCTAAATATTTTAAAAGAAAAAAAAACACTAACAATTTGTATTTTCGATACTTTATCACATGCTATTAAAACCAACAAGGATTTTGAATAATTTTAATTCAAGATAAATCTTTGTAGAACAGAACGAACCTTTGTATTTGGCAATTAAATTGTTAATACACTACAAAACATTGGTTTCACGATCTCCTTAATTTTTTTTTCAAAAGTATCAATCTACCTCGGACTGAGAATGTTTTAGCGTTATCCTGCAGGAGATTCAAGTGAAGATAACCAATTTGAAATTGAAAACATAAAAATTTCAACGATCTTGTAAAAGTAACTGGAACAATGTTCCTCCCATTTTTAAATGTGAATCAGAAAAAGGATTATTATGAAAAGCGATAATTTAATTCCAATTTTAATATCATCTCACTCGATTTCCCTTTGATAATGAAACTTGAATATTGGGACGCACGCTTTTGCCAACTAAATCACCTCTTCAGCATTAAAAAAAGTCAATCTTTGGAAAGAAAGAAAAACGGAAATGGCTTCTTTTTATTTTTTGAAACTCTCAAGTTAAGTTCTGTCAGAGTAATCGATTGAAACAGTGAACAATGTATAAAATTTCTGAAGTGAAATAGAAATTGTTAATAGCATTCCACATTCAACATCACGGAGAGATTGATCCCTTCACAGGAAATACTAAGGCGGCGCCAGACATGCGGCATTCGGCGAGTACCGAGTGACTGCTCGCAGAGTGGCAAGTAGTTAAGTTACTCGGCAAATGATAAGCACCTAAACCAGATATTCGCCATATGTGGATGCGGATTCAGAGCGTTATACGGCCAATACTCGTTTCCTTTGATGTTACTTCAAAAGACCGACAAACAACGGGAACTACGCGAGCACTGCACAAAGACTAAAATTGGTCATCGGCAAGTAGCGATAAACCCGTCCACACTACTTGCTACTTGGCGAGCAGTCGCTCGGTACTCGCCGAATGCCGCATGTCTGGCGCCGCCTTTATGTTAATGGTAAATAATGTTACAAACTCACTAATTCCGAAGCCAGTCCTGTCGCAAACTATGAATGCGACCTTTCTAGAAAGGTTCTTTCGCAGGTAATATCCAGACTGTTCTGGAAATGTACAATGGTTTATCGCGAATTGTCTAGAGATTTGAGTGACTATATATACGCGGGTTTTTGAGTGAATCAAGAAGCTGTTCAGTATACAGTGAGTGAACAGAAAGTGAATATAAATAGTGTTGAAGATAAATTAGGACATACCATACATATTATCATACCGAGTGTAAATAAATTAATAGACATTAAGTAGTGTGTATATAAATTAAGTTTATTATGGTGTGTAAGTGTTTCTTTAATAAATCAATAGTAATTAGCCATAGTGAGTGTCTAATTTTATCCCACGGTAAAAACTGTTTTGATAAATAAGAAAAACATTACAATGAGTTAACTCACCGAGATTTCTAAGAGTGCTTCATTGCTACTTAAACTTTCACCTCTGCTTTTAAAATAGTTTCAAGTTTTCCCAATCACTTTTCCAATAAAGTCGAATTCATTTCACTTGAGCATCCATCAAACAAACTCTTCTTAGATCGATCGATCAGCTTTAAATAGTGCTTTAAATTATCTAGTGGAGTGGAAGCGACCTTCATTACGAAAGCAGCTCATGTTGCTTTGAATATTTCAAAACTACGCACAAGAGATATAGAGATGTTAAGCCAAGCTGACAAGAAGCATCCACTCCAAAAATGGAGCTGCAGTGTTTATTATATTGCTGCTGCCAGAGCCAGACCTATTCTTTCTACACCCTGCTGATTCCGTTCTTGCTCTAAAAGAACGTGGAAAAATAGCCTTCCGCCAAGTGGGGGGGCGGAACGACAATTCACAAAAATCTAGTTTTCAGTTCAGAAAATGGAGATCTGTAGCATCTCTACATGACGAAACTGGAAGGACACTAAGCAAAAATTACTATCTAGTCAAACAACAACGGCGACGAGCAGAAATGGCTTGCGTGAGGATAGTGTTGGCCGCATCGACGGCTTGTTTTTGGACATGGCGATGATCCCCATTAGGAAATTAATATATAAAAAATGGGAGTTGAATAGTTTTTCTTAGAACAAAACTCATCTTCACGAAATGAGGGGGAAACCAAAAAAATTGAAAGCCTTATAGCAGAGCACCGGAAGGAAGTATTGCCCTTCACATTATCACATATGAAAAAACGAATTCAAGAAGTAGCTGAACCAACTGCTGCCAACTGAAGAGAATCGACAACGGAAATTATCCAACTCCTATGACGTATGATAAATACCTTGGAGCAAATACGCGAAAACCTGTAGTTATATGTATATATCACAGTATATGAACGAACCAGTATGTTATCTCGTGACGTCACACTACCGAGCTCCCTGTGACCTACAACGCGTCGTTCGGATGACTATATCATCCGGCGGCCAGTGCTGTGCTGCGATCCAACCAAAGTGCAAGTGGTGAATTTGCGAATGAAAATATTTATTACAGCTTATATTTTTACGGCTTTTCGGTATTATTTTAATAGTTTATAAGCATTTTTTTGCAATGGATACCATTAAAAAGACGAAATTGGGACGTGTGTGTAGTTCGTGGATGTAACAATAAATATTATAATTGTGATGGAAAATTTTACCGTTTTCCAAAGGATTCAGACAGGTAAGAAACTGTTTGTATTTTTATACGAAATGTATAATACTTTATCATTTGATCTTCATATTACATTTATGAGCCCTAGTTCCATGCATTGATTTAATTTGTTGTTTTTGTTTCAGAGCTGAAGTTTGGCTCGAAGCATGCGATAGGCCTGACTTAATACCAAAAATAGAAACTCTATGCAATAGTAGTCATCGTTTATGTGGTGCTCATTTTGAACCAGATATGATTATGCAACATCATCAAAGAAGACTTCTTTTAAAAAAGGCTATTCCAATTCCAATTCCATACATGCAGCGTATGTGAGACGTATTCACAAGCGTATCAGAATTTAGACGATTCGTCTTTATACAGTTACATTGAAGCTAATGAAAATACGAATAAGTATACTTTTGGAAACTTGAATATGCCGCATGAAAATTTTGTACAATACATCTCATTATTAGAAACATTATTCCAAATGAATTTTGAGAAAGTTGCTACGGAATATAATATTGTTGAATCACTTATAAATATTAGTCAAATAACAGAGTTTGTACATCCTTGCGTTGATTTTCCAATAAAATATTTAATAAAACTTTTCTTCACGGTACGACTATATTACACATTAAAATTTGTCAATAAAAATTTCAAAAATCATAATCAAATGAAAATTGTAATATGGAAAAACCAATAAATATTTTGTATAAGACTATTGTTTTATTAACTCATCAGTGTACTGTTCTACAATATTTAAGGAAAAACATTTAACACGTTCAAGTCATTTTAAAACTTATGAACCTACGACTATGGTAAAATGAATCGTAAAACGATCCGTTCAAGGTTATCAGAAGCTCTGGCAATTTATGAATGAAATTTATTAGAGATACACTACTGGTTGGTTTATATACTGTGTATATATCTTACAGATGAACCAACCCTGTTTAACCTTGGAGTATAATTTACTATCCTCCGTGGCATATAGCCAGGAAAGTAGTTGCTTCTTCTTAGTAAGCGATCTGCTTTTGATAGGTAATTTTCAAATTTGTAAGACGTTGTAATAGTATTTTCTGTCGACCGTGTATTAACATAATAATATGCTCTTAACGTTCTCAAAATTAGACAAAATCATACAATAATGACCCCCCATTAATGCATGATTCACCTAAATTACTCAACGATTTTCTGCAGGCATCTGTGGTGTAGGCAACTAAACATACAAACCTCTTCAAAAAATGAATCCCAGTATAGAATACTTCTAGTTTTTAACTCACCTGTCGTTTTATTTTATTATTCTACAAAATTATAATAATTATTAGTGTTAAGACATCCAAAAAAATATTTAAGAAAAACGAAAACAGTGACATTTGAACCAGGGACCATCTCTGAGACATTTCAGTCATTATTCATTTTTGACAGTACTCACTCATGAAACAAATGAATATTTTCAGTTTTTAGAAATTGAGAATAACGAATACAACTAATCTTAGATTGGGAAAGCATATGGATACCGCACTTCGCCTTATTTGACACTTGCGATCTGTCACACACTTTTGCTGGACGCCATTTTACATGAAGCAGACAAAGCGAAAACGGCGTGTGTTTCTTTCGTGAATTTTTAAGTGAAAATTATTAAGATTGTGATTTATTTTTGAGCTGAAAAATGGGGAATTGTTGCGCTTATGGACGCCGAAGTCGAAGCGAGAAAAAGGAGATTGGAATTTCATTTCACAGGTAAACAAATAATTATATGTACAATGGACTAGGTAGTTTTGTTTCTTTTGAATGACGAAAGAGTTATCTCTGACAAATGATTTTTAAGTATGTAATTATTCAGTCTTTAATTCAACTAAATACTAGTATTTGGATGACGAGTTTTAATAATGTTCATTGAAGATTTGCATATATAACGTATATTCTATGTTCAAAACGACCATTATAGCAGTGGCGTGGGTAACCAATTTTTAAATTTCTCAAGATTAAATCCAGGTGCTCATTTCTATAATAAATTAATTTATTGAATTCCCTCCTTTGATACCAACCTATTATGTGCCTTTAACAAGCATTTATTCATTCTCAAAACAAATTGGTATTATAACATTGGAAAAAATGTATTACAAACATTATGTTACGCCGCTGACCCCATCCGCGATGTGGCAGGTGGTAACAGTTTTACGACTCTGGTTACGCGTCCACTCTCTTTCCTTGTCTAAGCAACTAATACAATCGACGCAAAAGCTTTGTACTTAACTAACACGAGTATTAAAAGGGCAATTAACAATCTCGAACATTAACGCACTCGCTCTGCTCGTGCGTTAAATTATCTCGATTGTTAATGACCCTCATTAATACACTTATTGGTTAAATAACTATAAACTATCATCTTTGACACCTATTGATAAAACACCTAACTAAAATGACATATTTTACAGGAAACTGTATATTTACAATTGGTGAGAACTTGAACTCCACTAAGTTCAGTTGGCCTGGCCGGAGTTGGAATGAATACATTTCATCTAAGACAATAGGAAAGTGACAGAGGTAACATATTTCAATGAGTGTTTGAATAATACCACCCAACTTCAACCTTTTCTGAGGGTATATGTGTCAAGCTGGAAATCAACAAAAATACACGATTTTCAAAATTGGTCAACTTATAATACTTCAAAGTTTTATCAGATTAATTTGTGAACATTCAAGTCACTTTGGACCTACTAGAATATCAATTCAATGACACTCCACCCCTCGGAAGATTTAATTAATAACCCAGTCGGAACTTCATTTCCAACTTTTAACGTAACTCTCAAAGTCCGCAAAGAGAAGTTAAAAGCACATCAAAGAGGATATACCGAGTCTTAAAAATGAGACCACCGGAGTGACATTTTCAATATCATTTCAATATCAACTGGAAAATGGAAAATTCCTACTTTCAATTCCTGTTTGAATACACAAAAAAGCCGGAGGTCCAAGCGATCTTCACAGTACCTAGTGAGCTTTGACAAATTAATTTAAATTGTTGTTGCGAGGAAAAGGTGGAATAATTATAGTTTTGTAATGAACTGGTTAGTTAAAATACTCTGATGTTAATTTAATCTATGGTCAGATGTCATGTAACGTTCGTGCGGTCGATCGAAGATATACGCAACGTTTTCCTGAAGGTACGTTTTCCTCCACATTCGCAGTTCGCTAACGACTGCGATCAAAGTAGCAGCGAATATATTCGGCGACAAATTTTGCAAAGAGATGTTCTCCTCCGATCAGATCTTGTTGAATATTCGTCAACAAATTGGATTTCATAGCAGTCGCTGTTATATTAATAAGTATTGTATTATTCGATTTTTCTGCTACACCTACGAAATAATAAAATGAATATTGCTAAACAAAAAATGATTTTAATGCTTCAACATTATCGGGCTAAAAATGGGAATTTGCTTCTTCAATTAGCACTAGAGTCTGGAAGAAGGCGGGAAAAGGTATTGCCAATGGTTAAAAATAGGAAATATGAGAGATTCCACTCTATTCTGAGTAACAAACATTTGGTTGATAATGAATCGGAATTTGAAGAATTTTTCTGAATACAACACATCCTTTGAAACACTATCCTACCTGAAAAATGTCACGAATCAGTCGCTTGTCTGCTCCCAGAGAGGTCTGGCTACCGGCGACTGGTCGAATAGCGACTTAGTTTGGGTGGAAACTACTCAATAGCGAGTAGGAAAACACCCCCGTTCAAATACATGAATAAGTCGTCGCTACTTTTTCGCGGCTACTAGCGACTGGCGAATGTAGAGGAAAACGTACCTTAACATACGACATCCCAACTGATCAACATCTATTTCCTTCAGCCGCGTCAGGCGATTTTTGGTCACAGCAGAATCTATCATCTCGTGTCACTGCTATGCGCATATAACGTGCTGCGCCTCGACTGTATCTTGTGCGGGCTAGACTCTTTTTACTCACTCACAACCTTGATGAGCCCGTCCCACCCAGGACTTCCACCACTTCCCCCCATCTTATCCGATGAGTATCATCATCATAGTTCGCATTTCGGCGTATAGCTCGTCCCTAGCTAAAAGGGCTAGCAGCTGTGGGCGAGCCGTCTTCCCTTTGGCCGTGTAAACTCGGTGGTTTTTTCTTCGGCGGTCTTCCGTTGTGTCTGTGTCTTCCGTTGAGTGTGTTTGCGCTGCCTCTACAATGTGCTTCCTCAGCCAGCAATTTCGGCTGAAAACACCCTTATAGAGTGTCTTCTTCTCTTCCAATCTCTTACAAGCGACTTTAATTGCGCAGGTGGCCGGCTTGGTCTTCGGTCGTGGGCAGTCGTTGAATCGGTGTGGTCCTCCGCACTTAACGCACTTCGTGTTTACGTTACACGTCGTCTGTCCGTGGTGGAAGCCTTGGCAGTTGTAGCACTGCGTCGGCACTTTTCCTCTTCTTTGTTCTTCTCACCTGGTCCTCACGTTCTGGATGTGTTGGATTTTCCGGATTTTTCCTTTTTCTTCAGGCTTCAGCTCCACCAGGTAGATGGGTTGCGGCCTTCTCTCTCCGAATCTGGAATGAAGTTGGGTTAGTCGTTTCATACTTACCCCTTGTCTCTCGATTTCTTCCTTGATTTCCTTGGTGTCCTCGCAGTGCGTTAGTCCTCGGATGACGATCCTTGCCATCCTTTCTTCTTGTGGCATGTAGGTATACCACTCCACTTCTTTTCTCTCTTCTCTCAGGTACCCTGTGAGGTTCCTGTAGTCCTCTGGTCCGTCGCAGGGTATTTTCACTCCGAGTCTTTCCCGGATTGTTATGAACCTCGTCTCTATGTTTCGTCTTTCGATTTCTTTTCTTACGGAGCTCCAGTGGTGGATGCTCCGCAGAATAACGGGTGGTGGTCGGTGCGTCGTCGTTGTCTTATTGTTTTCGCGGATGGCCTCGTCCATCCTCGCTTCCTCGTTGGCTTTCCTTCGGGCGGCGGCTTCTTTTTTTTGTATTTGCCTGATGGATATCACTTCCGTGAAATCCATCTCCTATTCTTCGCTCTCCTCGTCTTCTCTTGGTGATTCTGTCCTCTGCGTCTTGCTGCGGACGCTTTCTGAGCGGCTTCGGCTTCTCTTCTCCTCTTGCATTTCTTCCATTGCTTTTGCCATGTTCTCCATGGCTTTTCTCAGTCCTGTTAGCTCCTCTTCCATGTGCTGGATGGTTTTATTCATCTCTTCTGCGGCTTTTTTCGCTTCTATTGCTTCTTTTTTTGCTTGGTCCCTTTCGTCTAGGAGTGTCTTCCTGTCCCCCAGAATTTGGTTGACTTTTTCCGCTGCCTTTTCGCTTGCTCGTAGTACCTTATCTGCGCTCTTTATTGCTCTTCTTTCCTCGTTGTCTTTGCTGTCCGAGTCCGATGTTGTTTCCATTGTCCTGTTGCTAGCTTGGCTGCTAGCACGGCTGTCGTTCATCTTTTTGGGTGGCATCTTAATAGTTCCTGTCCTCCACAGGTCCTAAAACATATATCAAATCCGGACTTGAAAAATGAAAATATTTTTCAAGACTTTCATAAATAGAAAATAAGTGTTAAAAAACAACATTTGCGTTTAAAACGCTGTTCCCGTCGTCTGATTAGCTTTCGCCGGTTCGGCTGATGAAAATCAGCCTCCGTCCGATCGCTTTCTCAAAATCTGCTTCGCTTGCTTCTGAGTATTCAAGACACGTCATTCCTACTCGGCTGCTCGCTGTCAAATCTCTTTTTACTACCAGTTTATTTCTCAATAGACAGCCTAAGTCTGACGTCACAACTGTGGGTGGAGCCTGGACTGGTTCCAAACAAACTCTCTTTCTATGTAAAACTCCCATGAGGAATTTTTTATTTAGTGTTTTCAACGTTATAAAGTGAAAATAAGACATCTAGTTCCCATATTGTGTTAGAGGAACGTGCTGTTCAAGTGATTTTGTATAGGTTTTTGCCAATGTGAGTTAATTCAATTACTGAATCAAGTTGAAATTTTTTTGAGGTTATGTTGGTTATGTTTTGGTGATAGGTTTTTGGATAATTTCTACTATGTTTTATGATTGATAATCACTTGAATTTTAATTGTCATTTTAGTTACATACAAAAAACATTTTTAAAGAAATTATAGGTACTTTTACTCCAGAGTATCGCAACATTTAAGTATTAACTCTAGAATAACAGTGTATAAAACCATAATACAGCCGCACTTTTGATAGAGATAGATTTTGATAGAAAGCCTTGAGACATGTTTTGAAGCCATCTGAAGATAAAAGAATATAGAAATTAAGAAAACAGAATACAGTTTAGATAGTTTCTAATGAAATAAAATAGCCAACATAACCTCAAGAAGTTTTCAACTTAATGTAGTAATTAGATTAACTCACCTTGGCAAAAACCTATACAAATACACTTAAAAGGCACCATCCTCTAACACAATATAGAAACTAGATGTCTTATTTTGCCTTTATAACGTTGAAAACACCAAATAAAAAATTCCTTATGGGACTTTTATATAGAAAGAGAGTTTGTTTGGAACCAGTCCAGGCTCTGCCCACAGTTGTGACGTAAGCACTTGGGCTGTCTATTATATTCTCACCTCTGTCGGCAAATTCCATGACTGCACATTTCTGTTTTTTCTTTTACTAAGAAATGTCATTTGAACTCATTTCAAAGCAATACTCATTTAACTTATTTGCTTGGCTTTTTAGGACAATGAATCATTTATCAGCTTGAATACACCCCAATTTGGCTTCGAACCAAATTCTGGGACAGTTACCATGCGACAGTTTACAATCCTAAACTGGAAATAGAAAAGTAAGAGGTCCGTAACTTCTATTTAGGAGCATTAGAAGTGATCTGGTGGACAATATCGACTTATACTCGTATCCGACGCCGTATATTCCATTTACGTTCCAGGTAAAAAATAAAATAGGTTCACCTTTCCAATTTAAGCTGAGTTATAACCAGTTACAGCCGTTGTTGTTCCTTGGAAGTCCTTAATTGTGTTGAAAGTTACAATTTAAAAGGAAAAACCTTCTTTCAGTGAAAAGCTTTTGTCTCAACATGTTTTTTTTTTTAATTTGATTTATAGTGACACAAAGTTTGTTTATAATATAATCTGAAGTACAATAGCTAAATTGTGAATTTGTACAGGATTAATCACGATAAACGGGACGGAGATTTGGTTATTGGTAATAAAGTGGTTTGAGGAGACCACATTTCAGAATTATTTGAAAATACAGATGGTCACAATAAACTGTGGGGTATCGAAGTTATAGTTTCTTTAACAGGTCTCTTATTAGTTCCTTGAATGTATATACTTCTAAACAGGGTGTTCAGAATTGAAGGTGTCTTCTTTCGGAATTATTATGATCTGCTTAACATTATAAATATGGTTTTTCTCACACTACACAAATTTTCTGCAAGCTCTTGTACGGGGTTATTCATTATAAATGTCCCAGCCCCTACCATAGTTATCATTGAATAAACAAAATTTTTTTTAAAATAAAAGTTGTGTGGTTATAAACTAATTTTATTATAACGTTAACAGAAGTACAGTGGCGTGCATAGTTTGGGGGACACAAAAAAATTATTCGTTTTTTTAAATGGGACACCCTATATATTATTGAATTTTTGAAAAGATGTTTCTGTTCTGATTTAAAAAATATGCCACATCACCATACACCGTTCTTAAGATATTAAAGGATAAATAATACTATAAATATTGAAAAGTCAATATTATCAAAGAAAGCTAATTGAAACATTCAAAATGGTTTACAGTGTAGGAGAAAAAATTTAAATATTCACTTGCTATATAGAAAATAACAAAGATAAACGTGCAGCGCAAAGAGCATACAGGGAGTTGTATCCAAATCGTCCAGCACCCGCAGACAATACGTTCAGACGTATTTACCAACAGGTAAATAATATCGGTGGTTTTAATTAAAAAAGGCGACTAGTTCATGCAAACAAGGAAGATTAATTGGATATACCGCTTTATTTCGAAGGTAAGCCCTCTTATAGGTATTCTTGAGAAGTTCTTTGGAACACATTATTTTTTAGAAAATTCTGAATGTAGTATAAATAATGCAGCAGCTCATTTGAATATGAGTTACTCGAAAATACAACGTACGTTGAAAACTTACAATTACAAACCATATAAAATTTTACCCGTACAAGTTTTGACAGAGGCTCATTAAAGGGAAAGGTTTGAGTTTTGCCGTCAAATGCTCCAAAAGTTAGATGAAGATCCTGATTATTTGACTAAAATAGTATGGACCGATGAATCGTCCTTTTCTACGGCTGGAGTTTTTAATAGGAAAAATCGTAGGTCATGGGAAAACAAGGAGAATAGAAAAAGATTGATGGAACCAATAAAAAAATCAGGAAGAAAAACTCTTAGTGTATGGTGTGGAATTTTCATAAACAAAATTGTTGGACCCATATTTTATGATTTCAATTTAACTGGAGTTACCAATCTGGAAATGATTCTTCCTTGAAAATATTATCGTAGATAATTTTTTGGACGTTCAACTTCAGGATATGATTTGGATGCAAGATGGGGCAGCTCCGCATAATGTCCTACCTGTTAAAGAGCATTTGAACAATGTATTTCAAGTGTGGATAGGGAATAATGAAACCATATTATGGCCTCCTAACAGTTCGGATCTATCCCCTAAGGACTGATTTTTTGGGGGATATAATAAATAATAATAATAACTGTATTCAAGTCATTAAAGACCGAATTCAATTAGAAATAAATAATCCAAATATAAATAATCAAGCCATTTCTGATACAATTCAAAATATAATCAGACGTTTTCAATTATGTATTGAAAATAATGGTGGACACTTCGAACAACTTTTATAAGTTATTATTTATTCATAATTGTGAAGTTATCTCTGTTATATTCGTTATCTATTATTTGTAATTTTAATTAAATGTTGACCAAAACTTTTATTTAATATCTAAAGAACGGTGTAAGATAGGGGTATGACAAGGTATATTTTTGAAATCAGAAGAAGAAGATCTTTTCAAAAATTCAATAATATATAGGGTGTCTCATTTAAAAAAACGAATAACTTTTTTGTGTCCCCTAAACTACGCACGCCACTGTACTTTTGCTAACGTTATAATAAAATTAGTTTATAACCAGACAACTTTTATTGAAATTTTTTTTTGTTTATACAATAATAACTATGGTAGGGGCTGGGACATTTATGATAAATAACCCTGTACAACGAAAAAATCTAACGTCTATTATTGATCCTTTGGTTCCAACAAAATGGAAATTCTTGCAAGAAATTTCAGTCGGGAGTTTAAAGTGATACAATCAGATTTTTTTGCCCTTTTTTAGTTAACCTTTCCCTTTTCACTACGAAATAACCAAGCGAGAAACAAATGACATTGAAATTTTGATAGTCTAACTGCCCAAAGACGTAGGCAACTATTTTCATTTCTCACAAAAGCTATATTCAATATAATACTAGTATCTTTAATTGCAATAAATTACACTGACTATAAGATTGAAAGAAATAAAATTTTCCCAGATCAATTCAAGTACTTTTAGATAGTGAATAATAACGGCACTGTTTCACAACAATTTAAAATTGATTAAGAATACTATACTACTCCTAAGCCAACTAGGTGCAATGGACTAGGTTGTCCTGGTATGCAATCTGAGTGACAAAGTAGTGGACCAGTTTGCCAAGAGAGGAGATCAGCTCTAGTTCTCAAAGGAACTGAACCTTGACTGGGAATCCCTTCAAATCTCGGACCAAAAACTCCACAAAAACAAGAATAGAATGAGATACTATGCTTGGTGTTAACTCAGGTCTCAAAGAAAAAGTTTGCTAAGCATGTACCTACAGGAATTAGATCAGAACTGTAACTGGAACTCAGGCTGAACAATTATCTTGGCAAAACAGGGTTCGTGGAACAAACCAAGTGTTTTCTCTACCTGATAAAGATAAATCTGCAGAGCACACTTGGTGTGGCTGCTGAATTAGTCAAACTACAGACCTTGGGAGAAAAGGATATTGATAAAGTTAGTCCGTTGTTGAGAAAATGGTAAAAATTAACCTCTCCGAAGTTGTCTGCATCCGTCACTGATTCGCAAGGCAGAAGTAACAGTATCAAAGGGCGGAACGGTAACTAAAAAGGGTATTAAGTCGGATCAAACCCTTTATAATTATATACTTAACGTGAATTAAATGAGTGAGCCAATTGTAGGGTTCACTAGGCAAACTAGACAACTATTTTTGAAAGGGATTTTAGAGAGCTTTGAGGTCCGTCGGGATTAAGTTAGAAGGGACTTTATGAGGACAGTGTCCATCTACGTGTGTTAATATTTAGAAAGAAAATTGCTTACCTGTCCCTAATTTGGTTAATACGGAATGTTTCCTCCCGAAACCATAAATTAATATATAATACAAGGGTCTCACAGAAGTATGCTGTTAATCATCCGAATTGTTCGGACCATTGATATTTCGTCTGTCGTTATTTCCTAATTCACTAATTGTCAGAACACTAGGAGTATCCACAATAAGCCCAGGAGGGTGAGGTGGTGCCGGCGAAGGGACGGCTCCTTTAAAAAAAATTGTTAAAATTCTTCATACGTGTGTGTCTTTTACCTTATCTTCACTCCACTTCTTCACTTAGCCTTCCTCAAAAGACGTCATATCTTGTTTAGGATAAAATATTGCAACCAAGTAGCAATGATTGCTAGTAAGTCATGAAAAGTAGCCAAAAAATAGAGATAATGACTTTGAAAAATGCCAAAAAAATGAATAGCCAAATTGGAATTAAGTGTGGTCATAAAATGCCTTCAAGTGCTTCAATTAGTGCAATTTATAAGCAATACCATAAAGTTTTGTATAGGAATTAATTTGGACTTTAAATGGAAATTAATTCCAAAAAAAAAACCACAGTATTGCCAACCTTGATGTGATTGTGAATCTCAATTCAGTTGAAAGGTTTCATGGTTTTCCAGAAATCATTATAGAACATGGAGAAAAAGATTGGAATAAAAATTGATGGAAAATTACAAAACTACGGAAATTTGGACGAACAGGTGCCTACTACATGCGTGTACATAAAAGTAGTATCGCAGCTAATAGTTACAACGACACAGAAGATCACCTTCCTGGTTCTTGGACCACCTCTCTATTGGCATTGTCGTAGGACTCTTTCTTAATAGGCTAATACCACTACGTCCTGGTGGGAAATTTGTTGTTGCTGTTGTTCCCATCCCATGCCTCAGGAGCAACACACAAAATTTGCTCTCCACTTTCTAAGGTCTCAATAACTTTAAAGGTGTCTTTTATTTTTTATTATGAAATAATTATGAAATATGACCTATAAAACAATCTATTACTTGAAACATAGCCTCACAATAATCTTCTTTTTCTTCAACTTTATAATTCTGAAAGCTTTCACAAAGCAATACAAACCTCTATCTAGTTTTTAATTCCATAAAGCTTCATATTGGCATAGAAAAATGCTTATCAAAAATACAATAAAGACATGGCCGATCCGTTTGCTCACGATAATGAGCAATGTTGCCATAGTTTTTATATTTATTTATTGATAGGTATATGATACTATTTTTATATACAGAATATGCAAATAATCTGGTTCGGAACATTATTTGTTTTCAAACTGGGATACAAATTTCAGAAAATATGGGAGAGATAAATCAATTTAATACATCACATATAATATTATCAATCAATCCAACTGAAAATACTATGAAAAACTTCAATTTCATTATATAATTCATTGATAGGTATCAAAATTGAACATGACACCACCGTAATTCATAATGAAATAATTCAATTCATAATAGTATATTATTAAACGAGCAATTTATGATAGCCATAATTCACGATGGGTGACGTTTGCGTCACGAGCCGCAGGCGAGGGGCGCAGGTCACCCATCGTGAATTATGGCCATAAATTGCGAGTAGAATACTATACTTTGTCCACGACACTTAATTTATTTATTAATAAATAAAAGTCAGTAGCGATTTGGCATATTACTAACCTCAAAATGTTGTGGCAGCTACTTCAAATAATTTGACATATATAGAGATGGGCGATACTGTAGAAAGTATCAATACAACGTACCGTTATAAATATATTGTATTGAAATACTTGATATTAGAAAATATTGTTATGAAAAGTATCAATATTAAAAATTACAATATTTTATAGATACCATATATGTCAGAAACAAATTTCCTGAACAAAATACACAGATTTAATAGTTTATTTCATATTGTACCCCCATCTCTAGTCGGGAATTATGAACCATAATTCACGACAGGTTGATATATGGGTACCATATACCTTTAGTTAGGAGGTAAAATATTTACTTATTATTAGGTGGTCGTGGACAAAGTCTATTTTGCTCACAGTTATCACTGGCCCCTCTGTTTTCAGAAAGTATTTCAATCACATTTTACAGAAAAGTAAGGTTTGCAGAGATTTTTAATGGTTCACAATGATATTTTCCAGCTTCAAAAACAATTATAATTGTCATAATATATATTGAACGGAAGATCTGCGATTACAGTTGACGATTCTTGTTTTTGTGAACACTCACATAACTATTGGCATAAATTTCCAATATCAATCTTATATTTATCCAAAACAAAACTTCATTACATTCTCACGAGAAATGTTTAACTGCGCATGATAATTCATGAAAGCCATATCTGGACTAAACGACTGCTTCTTTATATCACTCTGACAGCCAACGTTGGCAATCAAAACTAATAAAATGCTCTTTTGGTGCCTACAGGTTGAATTCCTAATAAGATTTCAAATCTACTTCAAGACCAAACCGCGCGCTCCCTTTAGACAGCGATTACGTAATGAATGCTACATGTAGAAGCTTTGGTGGACGGTTTTAATTGCCTATTAGCTTCAAGAGTGACACAAAAGTAGATTTTAAATCTACTTCGATGCTTATTGTGTTACTTGGGTGGAGCGCTACCGAAACGTCGAAATAAAAAATAAAAAACATTATTGTGGTTTGGTTCCCTAAAAATGAAAGGAAAAATTACAAGTAATGCCACAAGGAACTTACAGAAGATATTTATTACCAAGTTTATACATGAGGCTTATTCTTCTTTCCCTTTCCCAGGTATTTTTTCAAATAGCCATTTTTAATTTAGTTACTGTGGTTATTTGATCTAATTTCTTATGATCCAGATGAAGCATTGATCTGTCCTACATTAGCCATCTTGTAATTACCCTACGAACTACTCATGACCTCAGCAGATTGGAAGATTTATCTAATTCCTCATCATGGTTCTATAGTGTCACTAGGCTACAACATAATGGGATACTTTTGGACCCATTGCTACGAAAATTGATTTAGTGATTTTGAAAAAAAAATCAATATCTTAGGTTTCACATTTTCAGCAGACCTTCAACTGGAATCGTGTTTTGCTATTAGAATCCTTTCACAAAGGAAGAACTGCTTGGACTTTTTCAAATTGCTTTCAGAAGAACAATACTTTAACTTGCGAAACTTGGGGCTTACACTGAAACTGAAATTGATGAGAGGCATGACCATATTGAAAATCTTTATTGAACTGATAAGATATTTCTGTTTTAAGTAATATACATAGATCTATTATTGGGTTTGTTCTTCAATCATCCAATCAGTTAATTTTTATCACATAAGCTTCATTATTTTTTTAAGTACATTCATCGAAAAGGTTCACCACTTCAAAACTGACTCGATAACTTTTTTCAAGATACAAATTTGTCTGTCGGGCATGGAATTCATAATATTTTTATATACGATTTGATAATTTACCGCATGGGAAATTGATAGTGCTACAAATTGGTCTAAATGGTATCTTTTGTTAATGAGAATGGGTAAAAATGTGGTTCAATCTCCTATCAAAAACAAATGGAATTATTCATCCGCATTCCTGCGGAGGGATATGTTACATGAAGGAAGAAAGATAACTCGCACTCAGTGTGTATTCAGAATTTCAGTCTACGAGATGTAAAAATTCCAGAAATTCTTCGATGAAGAATACAATAATCACTGGAGGCAATATACTGAATATTTCACAAATAATGAAAGTCTTACAATTTTCTTCACTTATTTAATTCAATCTTTCACATCGGTGAACTGAAAGCTATTGAAATGCAAAGTAAAGGCGGAACGAAAATATCAAGCAGAATTTAGTTCATCCTCCCAGAATTTCAATAAGTTTTTCCCATCAAATTTGTTTTGTTTTTTATTGCTGATGGTCTTGGATCTTTTATACGAATCGAGAATATTCAGCTTTTATAGGAATTCTCTATAAAATATATTTGATACAGTCTGTACGCAAATTGTGCATCGTCTTACGTCAACGAACAAAAAAGCTTCAAGATTTTTTTTATTATCTTAAAATGAAATGGTCAACCAATTCACTCAATTACAGGAAACTGTATATGAGTGAATAGGCACAAAGTTGACCTGGTATATATACTTTATCTGAAGTCAATATGAAAAGAAAAAAGCGAAGGTGCCGAATATATGTTCAAAAACTGCTAGGCTGGTTATACAAATGTTCTCACTTAAGTGAGCTGTAAGTATGTGAAGTTTCCTGTACTTCCTACTGACATTACAAGATAATCAAGTCAATAGTGAAAGTAAATGTTGCTACAAGTATTCAGTTGTAATTCAAGGATAACCAATTGAAGAACTTTTGATATCAAATAAGGTGGGTGCAGTGTTAAATGAGATAAAATACAAAAAATATCACAAGATGAACCAGTCAAAAAGTGGAAGGAAACTTTTAATGATAACAGTTTTGGATGACAAATTGGGTGGGTATTCAATAAGATATGGTAAAAGGCTCAACTGTGTTTACCTCATAGGTATTAAGTAACGGTTACATTTATATTTTTTTCAACTATAAAAAATAAAAGTGGAAAAACGCTACCGGCATATCAGACACAACGAATTCCCAAGTCCGTTTTTTTTATTACGGCAACGCAGGTGAACTTTATATATTTTCAATTGAGCTATTTGAAGACACTCGTATCAAGAATATTGAAAAAATAATTGTAAATAGAGTAGATAACTCTACAAAGCCGTCAAATAGAATTTTAGTTTGTGTGTAGATGTGGGGATGTCACTATTACCTCATATTTAACGTTTCTCCACTTAGATTGACAATGATTTCTTTAGTCCAGAACTATGATCTCAGAGCTTCTGGACAGATGATATATGCCTTATACTGATGAGTGATATTGTCTATCTTGCAGTTATACCAACCCCGTTTAACTTTGAAGTGTAATTCAATGTCCTTCGTGGCTAGAGCCTGGGAAGTAGTTGTTATTCCTCAGTAACGTCTTTGTTCTTCAATGCTCGAAAACTCTGTAAAGCGTTATAATATTATCAAACTATTACCTTCGAAATTAAAGAATTATCCTAAATCATCTCGTCGTTTTACCACTACTTCTACACAAGTCCTAACGCCTTATTCTTATTTTCAAAAACAACGATAAGTAAGATAAATAGAAGCCGATTAGTTATATACAAAGCACGAACCCTTATATCTCAGATTTTCTTTTACCTTCAACTAAACACCAAAAAAAAAACGAACAAACCGAACGGAACGAAACCGAATTAGGTACAAAGCTGGGCAATAATTAAGTCTTATCGCATGAAATGTTATCCTTAAAGTGAAATTTAAGTCACTGAGGTGTAGTCTGAACGTAGAAGTTATATTTGATAGCGTTGAGTTATTTTTATCTAGTGCCATTATGACTTTACCGACGTCCAAAGACGTACAAAACAGAATTTTTTTGGAAACTGAAAATTCTCATCATATGAATAGTATATTGCGTAGATTAGATCAGACTAGAATTGAAGTGGCTCTTTGTCCTATCCCACTACGACCTTTCGCATCTAGAGCTATATTTAGAGCTCGATATCTAGCTTTATTATTTTAATTAGACTTATTAGCCTTGCATAGCTCTCTGCCTCGGTTATTCTTCTCCTATATAGTATGTGAAACCGCACCCTTGCTAGCCCTTCGCAGTGACAGAGTTTGTGCTCCGCGGTTTCTTCTTCTTACTGGCAGTATCCGGTCAGTATTCCCTCCATCATCCTTGTCGTTTGTCGACTTTGATGTAGTAGGTAGTGTTCAGTTTAGCCGAAGGGCTTTTAAGGAATAATTTAGCGTGCCTTTATCATGGGGCTCCTTACCACCAGCGCAACGCCTGGTTGTTTATCCATTTGTGGATGCTCTCCTCAGTTAGGCATTTGGCAATTCCACAGGATGGTTCTGGCCTTATCATGACCTTCGTTGCTCCTGCTTGGATAATGCATCTGCCTTTCCATTACCTTTTGTTTCTTGGCGACCTATTATGACTACCTAGTCTGTTGAGTGCCTTGCGACACTCCCACATCAGATTTTACGTTATCCGATATGAGCGTATCGCCTTCAGTGCTGCTTGGCTGTCGGAGTAGATTACTATTCTTTGGCTATCCACCTTCCGTCTTATCAACCCTTCTGCACAGCTTTGAATCTCCATAACCTCTGCCTGGAAGACAGTCCTCAGGCTTAGAGAGATCGTGATCTTCTGTTGGACTCCTTATATTCAGGCTTTTACTTGAGAGACTATTTTAAGGCCATTAGTGTGCAAATTGAGATTCGCTGCTATAGGAGGCCCAGCTTCCCAGTCCTTTCTCTTTGGAATGTAAACTGCATATTTTTTCTTTAAACTATATTATGGGGCAATATGATCCATTATATTGCGTAGTGAGCGCGCACGTGCTGCACACTGTATTTTTACTAAGAGCACCATACAAAACGAACACTATTCAGAAATCAAACAAACGACCATGACGTTTTATTATGAACAGATAAGCGCCCGCGGTGAAACGTTAGTTGATACATAATGTTTTATCAAGAAATACTTCAATTTTATGAATAAATGATATAATTGTGATGGAAAAAGCAATGTAATAATAATAATAATAATAATATCTTTCTCTCTCCCTGGTCATAAGCAAAAAAAAAAATAATAATAATAATAATATCTTTATTGCTTCAAATTGATACAAATCAATATAGCAAGAAATCCGGAACAGAGTCTATAAATAAATACACAGTTCATGCGGCAAAATCACAATGAAAATAAACAATAAAAGAGCGAAAACAATATTTGTGTAAAACCCAAGCTATTCGTTTATAATAAATGAACGAATTTTGAGTACGCCAATAAAATAATTCGAAATTTGCCTGAAATCCGCCAAGGAAGGAGTATTTAATAAGGCAATGAAATCATCGAAATTATGCAGATTTTTAATAATTTGCACTCTAATACAATCATACATCCTGCATTGAAGCACAATATGTTCAAGTGTTTCATTTTGACGCGAGTTGCACAGAGTACAAATTTCTTCTTGATTAATGGTATAAATACTTCCCTTATACGTTATATGTAATGTTTGGAAACATTCATTTAAATGATGGTTCATAGAGACCCAGAGACTTTCGCGGGCGCAATAATCACAATAAAGGCACCTAAATCATTCAAAAAAACTTCCATTAATCATACCTTCTCCATATCCTTAAGAGCCTGTAATTCTAATTTAAAAAAATTAAGAAATTCCTCTGAAATTGTCCTTTTTTCAAAAGAATATTCAGAAGCAAACTTATATCACGTGTAAAGATTTCTCAGTTAATGTTCCAAGTGAAGCTGTCTCACAAATAAATTCGATTCTTTATAACTTCAACTTTGAAAATGAAGTTGCAAGTCGTAAACATGAATAAAGTGAGTCGCAAAGATGTGACTCGAATAAAGAACGTACAAATGCACATATTATATGCAAAATAATTCACAAGGTATATAAAGTTCCATGCAGGTTATCGATTCACAGGTTAATAGCAGTAGGACCTCCAAGGTTTCACGAAAAAATTAGCTCGAATTAAATAATTATTTTAACGTTTATTTGCAAAACAATAGCAACATCAAATACCTAGATAAATAATATAAACCACCAAAATTTTCCCAAGACTGTCTGTGGGAAAAATACTGTAAATATTAGCATATCGATATTTGGCTGTTAAAACAAATAAAAACATATCGAAAAGAATAAAGGCCAAGGAATAACATAAATATTGTGTATATGTTATAGGCAATGTGTATAATGCAGGCATTCTATAAAATACCTAGGAAATGTATAGAATGCCGGAGTCGTTCAGGCAATGTATAAAATGATATTCAATAGTTCAACTATTTTACACTTTACCTAGGAAATGTATAAAATACCTAGGCATTGTATAGAATGCCGGTTGAAGCATAGGTAATGTATGTAATCGATTTTTCATAATCGATTTCACATAAAAAAAAACAACCAGTTTTCGTATAAGTACTTTAAATAAACTGTTGGTAACATAATTATAATTTGAAAGGAAATAAAATCTTGGGTAACATCTTTGAACGAACTAAATTAAAGTAATATTGAAATTGCAATCTAGTAACCTTGTAGGTTGTTTCAGCAACCAATAATCACGCGGAGTTTTGTCTAACGTTTTTGCTATACTTATTTCCTACAACAATTGTGTGTAACGTGAATCATCAATGAACACTCGATTTTTTGTATAAGCCGATTCTCTTTTAGTACGCAGTCCTGAGTAAAACCTTCCTTTCATTTGTAAGTACCGCTGATCTGTAGCCATTTTCCATTAAATAATCACACACACGAACACAATCAATGCTCGCACTTAATAATTTAGTTTAGAACCAATGCGTAAATTAATAAAATAAGTCTGTATAAAACAAAGGAGTGTTGCGTACTAACACAACGAGCTGCAACTTGTTTACGGGGTAGTCCCGCACCCCGCACATGCGTCTCCTTCCCGTGGTCGTTCGTTATACACATTGCCTGATGCGCTTCTGGCATTTTATACAATACCTAGGCAATGTATGAAATGAATTGTATTATACACATTGCCTGAACGTTTTTGGCAATGTATATAATGCCTAGGCATTCTATACAATGCTGGATTATACAGATTGCCTATAACATATACATTTAAATGCAAAATATCATGAGGCAAATTGAAAATATTCTTTTATTTCCATCCGGATTTCATAACGTGAAATATTAATGAAAAGTGCAAGTATTGAATAATTTCCACTTTTTTGGCACAAAGCCTACAGAGTTCTGTTGCATGAATGCCTTCAGCTTCTTGTAATTTTCAATGTTAATATTTCCCCTAGAAGAAAAGCAAGTTCTCGCTATTGAGTACTCAGATCAAAGTGCACTAAAATTTTTATTTCATCGCACTAGAGCAAAGAAGAACTTGTTTTTCCACTGAACGTGAAAAAAGCGTGTTCTAGTCATGGAAGTAAAAGAGAGAGGAGAGAACATAACAGTATAAAGAATCATCGACCAAAGTGGCTTCTCAATATGGCCGACTTCCGTTGAAACGTGAACAAACCAGAGGCGTACATTGAATTATTCAATTATGCATCTTTTTGAGGTGGTATATATTGGATAAAAGCAGTCTCCAAACACTATTGTACAACTCAATATCAACTTAAATACTCATAAATAACCTTTCTCATACTTAAAATCACTATTTCTTAATGTGGCTTTTCAATTTGACACATTTCAGTATATTATGGTTATCTATGTTGACACAAGAATTGATGATTAATGTCACTAATGTGGCTTCTCAATATGACGACTTCCGTCGAAAGTTGCTTAAATCACTACCACGCTCACCTTCCCTCCTCCCTCTTCCACCTCCATGGTTATAGTATATTATACACCAAGGTGGTGGAGACTACTATTATTGACCGAGCACCAAAATTTGCCACGAGTGGAATAAGCTACGAGGCTTATAAATCTCTTCATCGCCATGGTGTGTATATGTTACAGACCGTTTATGAAAAATAGACCATATATAAAAGGACTAGTCCGTATAGAAAAAAACTGAGGATATTAGTCCATATGTGTAAAAAGCTTTTTTTTGATGAACTGTCTAGTCCGTTTGTAAAAGGTCTAGTCTATTTATATACGGCCTAGCTGCACCTACGCCATATGTATATTTCTCAGATATTTAAACACAATTTTTTTCCCAATTTATTTATTATAGAAATAAGCTATACATAAAAATAGGTACGTAGAGAATTTAAACCAGGACATTTAATTTTTCTTATTTGTTTGTACAGCATAAGCTATTATGGCATTTAGAATTACATAATACATTACCTTGTAGACAAGCACATTTCTTCGATTGACATTTACCCTTACAATAACATTTTTTGAAATCTTTAAAATCACTCTTGGTTCACACTTGTTTTGTTCTTAAGCGGTGAAGCCCATCATCTGTGGCTTCCAGTACTACAGCTAAAACTGACCTAGCATCTCCTCTGCTTCGGATCAACGTCTAGAACGGGAATTCTTACAGTTGATCCGATTTTCGGTTTTAGATGGGTGCTATCTGATATTACTGATTTTTTTGCCTGTAGCTCTTATCCACTATGAGCAGCTTTTCTTGCCATGTTTCTGTTTCTAGAGCAAAAACTGCAAATATTTTCCGAACATGGGTTTCCAACATCGAAACCTTCATTCACGGAATTGAAACAATTACCGCATATCGGACATGAAATGTCTTGATCATTATCATGATTTTCCGCTAATACTCCTTTCAGCTGCTCTTCTATGACCTCTGCTGTTTTTGTAATAATTTCTATATCCGATTGATGCGAGGTTATATTACTGATTATTATCATATTGAAAAAACACCTTTCTTTTCGAGATTCGACTCGTTAAAATATCACAAATCGGGCTATTTTCAGATTAAATACCTTGTAAACAACAGAAAAAAAGCAGTAAACTGTCCATGTGCTTGGAAACACTGCCATCGAGCATACGGCCTGAATATTCCAGTAAATAAAGGGAAAAAGTTAACATTAATTACGCCCTATTTTCATCTTCCGGTTGGGAGTTGCATTTGGTACCTCATTAAACATGAGACAAAGTTCTGCATGAAAACGCGTGCGAGGGCGGAGAAAAGGGCCCCAAAAGATCAGAAAAATAGGTTTTCAGTCAATAACTCCTAAAATATGGCAGTTAGAGATTTTTGAATCAGATAAAAATTGAAGTTCAGTTAATTTTCTACAAAAATGGTCCCCATGATTTTTCTCGAAAAAAAAAAAAATATATAAATATATATATATAAAGAAGTAAAGGGTAGTCTTGACGGCTAGTTAGAAAACAATCTACTAAATTATTGGGGATTCCGTCACAATCTGGGCTGGTTAAGAAATTAAACTCTTTTTTACTACTTCCAAGCTTTCGGATTTATTTGAATCCTTTATCAAGGCTAAAATATGAACAGTTCAAATATCAAGTGGTAAAAATTATAATTAATTTAAACTTACGTGCAAAGTGAGTTTGTATAAATTAAGTAAAACATCATTATATAAAACACGAATACATCTTCCACTAAACGTGGTAGTTAAAAGTTACATTTTGAAAATAAATCTAAATCTGATTGAAGTCGAACATGAAGACAAAATTTGTAATTAAAATTCTTGAGTTTCTTATATGTATAAAATAATATTTCTTTTCTTTATTGACCTGCGTACCATTAATATTTTGCTAACAATCTGGTTTATTAGTTGTATTGAACTATGAGAATTATTTACGAGGGTCAATGAAATTATTATTATGAAGATATTATAAATGTATAACTTATTCAACTTCATCAATGACCTAGCCATGGCTCACGTAATGTCTAATATTTATATCCATAAGTTTGTCATTCTTATGAACATAAAAACCAAACACCACTCATTTACCATTATTCTTAGACACTGTCTATCACACATCTCGAGATCAATACTTTACCACCAATAAGGTTCCAAAGATATGTGATATCCAATCTAAAAGAAAATGGCCATGCCAAAAACAAAGTTTAAATTAGCAATAACTATTGTAAGTATTGTTAATCAAAATTGTTACTAGGGTCAATAATTTATTATATTTGATAAATTGTATTTTAAAAAACTTTTTCAGAACATTAACAAAACCAAAAAACTTTTTTAATCGTAACAATCTTATCAACATAAACCATGGCTCATGTGACATCCAGCATCTAAATTCATAAGTCTGTCACTCTTATAAAAATAGAACCCGTATATCACTTTTGTTACCATTATTATTCCACACTA
>CAJUYH010002459.1:0-22716 GCA_910591685.1 Galerucella tenella
TTTTGCCAATCACTAAATTTGCTCGAAAAACTGACATTAGATAAAATTAGTGATTGGCAAAACTGTTTTGTTGCAGACAGAAATTTATCCGATAAAAAAAAAGCTCTTGTGTTTTTACTGTTGTCAAATACACTAGTGGTTTTTTCACTTATTCATTTGTTCATCAATATCACTGTTCCTAGTATGAATTTCAATAACTGCGTTTTTAATAATTGTACATTGAAATAAAAATGTGTTTATTTTTAATGTTTCATAAATAAAGTTTGCATTGATATGTTTCCAAATTTCTCATTCATTAAATTGCCTGCCGAATTACACTCGAGGTTTGTATTGATATTGGGTAAATTTGTGTTGTTCAAATTCTAAACTGTTTCCTTTAGCAATCTGACGAGAATAACTGTCAACTATTAAAAACACGACACCGAAGGTGGAGTGTTTTTAGGTTGACAGTTATTCGAGGAAACAGTTTCTCATTGAACAACCCAAATTTACCCGATAAAATACAAACCACTTGTGCAATTATAAGTGAATAAGGAACTTACAGAAGATATTTAGACAAAATATTAAGAAACCATAAAAAAATAGTTGGAGTACGGATCGCTAGATCCGATTCTGCCGAAAAAGTGACTGGATTTATAGGAAAAATGTAAATCACAAACTTGCTGGAAATTTAATTAAGTATTATTACAGTTCCATGTAATACTGTCGTATTCAATAAAGCGCATTATTACCAATAGATATCGCAGAATAATAATTATTCTAACGCTTTACATGTTCAATAAGTTTGAATCGTAAGATAGGTAGATATTTGTTGAGATATACCTATGTATTTAAATTTTTTATGGAAACATTTCCCACAAGTTTGTTATTTACATTTTTTTGTAAATCCAGTCACTTTTGAAATAATTTCAAAAAATGACGTGATATAGTGATCTTACAGGTGCAGATTACAGATGTAACACTTAGCACTTTTTGTATAGCTTTCAATCCCAGTCTGAAACAATCCAATAGCATGGAATTCGAGGGGTAAATCGCAAGTGGAAGTAGGTGTACACCGCAGTAGAAGTATGTGAAAGTTTGGTGGAAGTATGTGGAAGTTTTATACAGAAATTAGACAAAGTGTGGTGAACATAACTAATTCAGAATTATTGTTCTGAAAGAAAATGCGAAAATTGGCATAAATTTGCCTGTCGACATGGGTCGTTGGAGGTTTAGTTTTCGAGATACAGGGTGTTAAAGTTACCCATACAACAAGTAATAGTATATTAAGTATTAAGAACGGTAAGGGTTGTTTACCGGTCGACAGCAATGTTAGGAGGCAATTTTGCTCAATTTTACCTTTAACGTTCGAGATGCTTATACCATTTTTATTGAAATAAATTTCGAATGAAATAATTTAAATTTCTTCGACATGAACGAAATGTCAAAAGTGACATTTATACTTCTCGCTCAGTTTAAAATATAATTTGCATTTTGGTGAAATTGTTTTATTTTAGGTATTACTTTTTATATTAATCTGTTCGGTTCTGTTCTTTAAAAAAATAAAAACCATATTTTTTTGTTCTTTTTGTGTAATGAATGGAGTAATATATTATTCAGGAACACTTAAATGTATGTAGGAGTAGGGTCAAGACGTCGGTAAGTAATTTACTTACCGACGTCTGAACGGTAAGTAAATCACTTACCGACGTGTTAGACTTAGAAACCAGTAAACACAACCTACCGTCCTGACAACCGATGCTGTAAATAAACAAAAAAGATCGATTGCGCAAAAAATATCATAAAAATCAATGCTATTAAGTGTTTTCAGAAATTATAAATGTATGTGCTCGTTATGGAAACGTGTTGTATTACAAAAAGGTTGCATGAGTTCTTACATCGTTAATTAACTTGAAAATTTTTTGACAGCTCCAATAACCAATAAAATTTCCTTATTTATTATCATATGAACAATTTCACCCAATCATGTCAACAATACAGTGATAACAGACCATGGGCTGTTTTCACGTTGCTATGGACACATACCTATTGATTTCTTTCGATTTTGAAGTTTCAAATATTGAATATTTGGAAATGTCACGATTTGGTTGTAATTCTATAATTGGTAAAAAATGTTCTATCCGAATAGCCCTCGGACATTGATAAATGCTCAAAAATTTTATGACAACTTTCTCAAGCTTGTTGTTTGTAGGCAACAGACCTCCGCCTACGGCGTCGGTCTGTTTCCAAGCAACAAGCTTTCGAAATCTGTCATAAAATTTTTTCGAACAATTATCAATGTCCTTGGGTTATTACTACTGAAAACAATATGTGGAAATATGAGGAAGTTTTTTCAAATGTGGAAGTAGGTGTACAAAATTTTTGCCGGCGGCTTAACTCTTGATGATGAGATATCGATATTTAAAAAAATTATCAGTTTATTTTAAATGGGAAATTTTTTTACATTGTTTTAATCTATCTGTCAACATTTCCATGTATCATTGTTGTACGATACAATGTTTAAATAAGTGGTTTATTTATGAAAAAAAAAAAATTTATCATGGGCGTACCATAAAATATTTTCTAGAGGTTTCATACATTTGTCGGCAGTTCCCTTGACTGCCTATTACTTTTTCTTTTTGTTCAGTATGTTTTGTTCTTTTTGGTTTGTTTTTAATTTCTCTTGTATTTTCCGTCCCACAACTTGATGATTTCAATTTATCTTTTTTCCTTTCTCCATTTTCTTTTTAATAATAATGGTCACATCCTTTTTTGCATATTCTCTAATAAATTCAATATCATTCTTTTACTCGCATCAGTTCATCTTGATGATAAACTATACTACATTTTTCCACTTGACCTGGTTTTTCTTTCGTATATTTCTCATTTTATCATCATCATATTAGTTATAACTATGTTGTTTCTATATATAACTTTATAATTATGTGGCATATGAAGTATAAAAGTCAAGACCTATATCAGACAGATTTTATGATTTCCTGATTTTCTTGTTTCTGACTTCCCACACCTCATATTAGTTTTACCGTACTGATGGCGGTAAATGAGTTTCAAACATGCACACCTTCTTTCCGTTCAGCAACAATTCTTTTTTATGTTTGCTATTACTTATTAATTTTCAATCATTTGTTATGCAGGCTGTCCCGTAAATGAGTACCGTGAATCAGATAAATGGTAGATCGTTAAGAAATGCTTCTCTAAACTTGTTAGTTTGTGAGATACAGACTGGTAAATGGTGCAGATACACATTTTATTGCATATATTCTCTGTCAAGTAAATTCCCACCTAAAATTCTTTTAGTTTCACTCCCTTTCAGCTATAGGGATGTAAAATGACGGTCATTTATTTACGTGACTCGTGACAAGACATTTATACGTCATTTTTGTCATTTATGGTCATTTATCATTATTTTAATTGCTTTACCTTAAGTGTAGGATATTATATTTATACAGTGTGTCTTCTTAAGTTGGAACCATATAGAAAACTTTTTTATTAGTGATTTTATGAAAAAAAGGTATTCTTGATAAAAAGTTCTGCATGGTCCAAGAGTTGAAATGCAACCACCAGATATCAATTTTTTCAAGCAGTATACGAGGTTTGTCAAAAAATTTGAATTTTGTACAGGAGTAAAGTATCTTTATTTTTTACAATTCAGAAAAATGTTATAAAGTAAAGTTGTTTTGAATTAAAAGTTATAATCAAATATGCAATTACAGCCATTTATTATGAAAATTCAGGTTTTATGATTATTTACCAATAATTCCATATTAATTATTATGGCTGGATACAATTTAACGCAATCTAGGGTGCCCTGACGTAAAGTATGTGACAATGAATGTCAGAGTGAGTTGTTATTTATAACATCACCATTAAAATGGCAAATTTACTAAATCGTGAAGAAAAATAGAAAAATAGAAATTGTGTTAATTGTTGGAGACAATTACAAAACACATAGAGAGGCCGCAAATATTTTCAATAATAGACATTCTCATAGAAACATTATGCATTCAACAGTTATAAAAATTTTAAATAAATTTAAGGCTAGTGGAAGTATAGAAAATAAATTTAAGAATAAACGCCGAAAACGGGTTACGAATGACGACACTGAATTTGAAGTGATGCTTTCTGTTGTAGAAGATCCAAAAATGTCATTGAGAAAAAGGTCCTCTACAATCCAAACTACTTCAGTAAGTAAAGATACAGTGGCAAATATTTTGAAAAAAAAATAAATATCATGCATACAAACCGCAATTTGTACACACGTTACTACCAAGAGATTACGATATTCGTTTTGAATTCTGCGCTCTGATCCAAGGAAAGTTGGTTGAAGACCCATTTTTTACAAGAAATATAATATTTTCCGATGAAGCAACATTTTCATCAAACGGAACGGTCTCATCACAAAATTGTCGCTGGTGGTCTAACAGTAATCCAACTTTTGTAATAAAAACTTGTAACCCATATTCTTTTAAAACTAACGTATGGTGTGGTGTGTACAAAAATAAATTAGTTGGACCTTTTTTTTCGACATTCCTTAAATGCCGCACATTACATACAATTAGGTATTAGAAAATCAAGTAAGTGATTTTTTGCACGACCTTCCGTTACAAGAACGTATGACAATTTGGTTCCAAGACGGTGCTTCCATCCATAGTACATTAAACGTTAGAGTACTCCTGGAAAATATGTTTAATGGGAAAGTGATTCACAGGTATTCAGATCTTTTTTGGTCTCCTAGCACTGCTGATTTGACTCCCCTCGACTTTTTTTTATAGGGTTACAGCAGGTTTATCAGCGAGGACCATTTGATGATGTAGACCATTCGGAGAGAATTATTTCTGAAGAATGCCAAAAAATTACTCCAAATATGATACGGGAAGTGATACAAAAGTTTGACAGGAGAACAATTAAATCTTTACAAGGAGAAGATGGATATTTCTAAGTTGTGGGACATTAAATTAAAATTTAATTATGTTTGTTTCCTTTTAATAAATATTCTTTGTATGAATTTTCAAATTGCTATAATAAATAATTATTATGCATTCATTACGTATGTAAATTGCAAGGTGGTTCAAAAACAGTAGTGAATAGAGATGAAAAGAGATAAATTGTATCCAGCCAGAATAATTAATATGGAGTTATTGGTAAATAATCACAAAACCTGAATTTTCATAATAAATGGCTGCAATTGCATATTTGAATATTACTTTTATTTCAAAACAACTTTACTTCAAAACATTTTTCTGGATTGTTGAAAATAAAGATACTTTACTCTTGCACAAAATTCAAATTTTTTGACAAACCTCGTATACTGCTTGAAAAAATTGATATCTGATGGTTGCATTTTAACTGTTTGACCATGCAGAACTTTCTATCAAAAATAACCTTTTTTCATAAAACCACTAATAAAAAAGTTTTCCATATGGTTCCAACTTAAGTAGACACACTGTATAAGTACCTATTATAAGTAAAGCCATCATGCAACTCCAAAACAGATTTATTTGAATATATGACTGTAATATAGTTTAATGACGGTCAGTTATAGTGTTTATGTTTATGACGGTCAGATATTTTTTTTAATCAAAATTGATGAAAAATAAATGACAAAAGTGTCATAAAAATATCTGACCGTGACGTGACATTGTCAGAAAAATTGTCTCACAACCATACTTTCAGCTTCATGAAAAATGATCCCACTATTTACAAAAAAAATCGCATAATATAACAAATTTTCAGGTTCAATTTTGAGGAAACTAGTTCAAAATATATCGTTGCTTCTACTGTCATAAAAAACTATCCACTTAACCCATTGTGAAGACTGATAATTTTTAAATACCCATAAATGCTTACTGGGTCAGATTAAAAAGGGTTTACTAAATAAAATAAATAATATTTAAAAACAATTTTTTGACTTCATTCATAAGCAAGTGGAGTACAATAGGATTTGTTGAAATTGTAGAACGTAAGCTTGATATTGAAATACTAAATTTTAATAAATTTTATATAAACAGAAACACATCTTTAATTTGTGTTAAGTGTTAGTGTTTGTATCTAAAGGTTTCCTGGGGGTAAACTAGAGAAAAATCTGCAATCTTTTTAGATGAGAGCAACATACACTCACCGGCACGAAAAACGGAGCAGTTGAATTTTTTTAAACAAACTTCAAATTTTAATGCTTTGTGATGTTTTATTATTATAATATCTTACACACAAATAAAATAACATGTTTAAAATATTTTTCAACAACAATTGAACCTTTATTTGAAGTAAAAAAGTTTATTTGAGTTAAAATAATAAACCCCATAGATCTTATTACTTGGCCGTAAAGTGCAAGTGCATAGTTGGCCATGAATTTTGAGAAATGTGACAGATCCAACGTGACAGATACGTGTTAAATTTGTGCTGCGTTTATTTAATCTATAGTGATACATTTATTTAATCTAAAAAATATGTCTGTTAATCCCGAAACAGCGGCTGCTATTGTTGCGTTGCTTCAAGATGGGAGGAGTGAACGATATGTTGCCCGACAGTATAATGTAGGTATCCAATAGCACTGTGCACCGTATTTTTACACGTTTTTTGTAAACTGGAGCTTACAATAGACGACCTGGAAATAGTCCTCAACGCAGAACTAGCGCTCGTGATGATCGTTTTATCACCTTACAAAGTCTACGAAATCGTCATGCTACAGCTGTTGAAATCAGAAATCAACTTCAGTACGTCCGGCAAACTAATGTAAGCGAGCGGACAGTTAGGCGAATACTCAGGGAAGCCAACCTAACCAGTCGTAGACCTGCGACAGGCCCAGAACGTCTTAGGCATCATCGTGTTGCACGACTTCAGTTTGCCAGAATTCATGAGCACTGGGGTGAAAATGAATGGGGGCACGTTTTATTTACTGACGAGTCCAGATTTAGCTTACGGTCTCCAGATGGTCGTTAGAAAGTATGGCGAAGGCCACACGAGCGATTTGCTGAATGTACCATCAGCCCTAAGGTAGGATATCAAGGGGGATCCGTTATGGTGTGGACCGGAATTTCTCTGGAGGCACACACAGAATTGTACATCCTTCCGAGAGGCTCCTTAACTGTTGCAAGGTACATTGAGAACGTTCTCCAAGAGTTTGTTGTCCCTTATGTTGATTTTATTGGAAATGACTTTCTTCTTATGCATGATAACGCAAGACCTCATACTGCGAGAATCACTCAACAATATTTAAACGAGGTAAACATTCCTGTTATGAACTGGCCAGCGTTAAGCCCAGATACCAACCCCATAGAACATGTTTGGGACATGATTGGGCGAAAAATGCGAAGTCGTGTTCCTACTCCTTTAACTTTAAATCAGCTGCGACAAGCTCTTTTAGAGGAATGGGAACTTATTCCACAAGCGGACATTCGGCACTTGATTTTAGGCATGCCAAGAAGGATACAGGCATTAATTCTAGCACGTGGGGGCAACACCCGTTATTAATAAATCGGCTCCAAAGTTTGGGATAGCAAGTCGTTTCAGTTTTGAATAATTTAAAGTCGTTATGACACATGAGAAATTTATTTTCGTTCTGGTTTTTTAAATTGTTACAAAAAGTTTTTTGTTCTCGTTTTTTAAATTGTTCGGAACACTTTTTTTTCTTCAAATAAAGGTTCAATTGTTGTTAAAAAATATTTTAAACATGTTATTTTATATGTGTGTAAGATATTATAATAACAAAACATCACAAAGCATTAAAATTTGAAGTTTGTTTAAAAAAATTCAACTGCTTCGTTTTTCGTGCCGGTGAGTGTATCATATCAAATCCATTTTCTGAACCATGCCATATAATTTGTGTGAAATGTTGTGACTCCATAATTTCTCCATCTCTAACCAAGATTTCTGTTACTCTTGAAGTACTGCGGGAGACTTCTGGCTTTGTTATATTGTATAAAATTTTATTTGCAACTTCTTTTTTATTGTTGACGCTCTCCGCTAAATAATTTTTCTCTATAGTTGCAGATCGCGAATGTTATAGCTACTGAGAGGTATAAAATTTATAGATATTAAAAATCATTAACAGCAACTTTGTCTTAAAATAAAAGGCAAAATCGAGATATTTTATGACGAGTGACAATAATTGGTGCTTAATTGCAGTCTAAAGCCCGTGGTATATCACATACGTGAAATAGAGAGATATGGTTTATATTAGGTATTAGATTTTTTACATATAGAATTTATGTTATCGAAGATTTGGATTCCAACAACAAGTAACTCACCGAATTAATCATAATTAAATAATTGAACTACCTTGACTATTTGCTGGCACCCAAATAAGTTTTTAAAATTAGTCATTCTGCTATCAAAGTTCACTATAATCATTGTTTTATTTACGTGATAACGGCTATTTGAAGGAACCGATGAATAAATATTAAATATTTTATTTTTGTCGATAATGAAATTTTATTGGTTAGGCTAATGGAACCACAAGGATCCGCAGTCAATATCACAACCTCACACACAATGAAATTTACTGCAGCCCAGTATATCGATCAGATACACTTTTGAGGCGAACTGAATGAAGTAAAATTACTTAACAACAAAAAATCAATCACTCAAAAAATTGAAGATCAAAGAACAACTATAGTTTGTCAAGTTTATCTGAAAATACGGGGAATCGGTAAGAGGCGAGGCATGTCTGTCATAAACGTACAAATGGTACCTATTTTACCAAGTAAATTTGGAAATACAAAGGTAACTGACAATACCAACGCCACTGGATAAATCAATATCAGTCAATTGACGAAGTGAGAGGGGAGAACACACGCACGCGCTTGCGAATAAGAAGTCAACTTTCGATAAAAATCACCAATCATGTAATTCGGAGGGTGTGGTAATTATGGTTTTCGTACAACGCTGCCAGAGCTTGAAGAAGCCCGTAACAAATTTGGAAAAGTGCTCATCTTTTAATATTCATAAATTGAAAAAATAATGTTAATAGAAAAAATCCAAGGAAACAAGCACATCAAAGAATTAACGTTTAATCATATTGTTGATATTGTTAAAAATAAAAAGTCCCCTTTCTAATTATTATCACTACATATTTAGCACTTTAGCTTTTCCATAGTTAAACGTGGCAATATCGAATGTTTTCGACTGCATTCCTTTCACGGCTTCAGATGAACTTGCCAAAGTATACTTCCCTGGCTATATGCCACGAAGGACATTGAATTGCAGTTTCCTTTCAAATCTGCAAAAATATACAGAGTGTCCCGGATATTTCCGGGTATACAGGAAGTATATTATTAACAAAGAAATGTAAATCAGATGCATTTTGTCCCATTACAATTACCTGTACTTGTTTCCATACATTATTGCAATTCTGTATTTATTGAGACTTTTTCATCATTGTCTTAATATTTAATGACTATTCAATAAACAGAATCAACTACAGGTATTAGTTCTGCTTGCGACCACCCCCGGCAAATGAAACCGTTACAAGTTCCCTTGTGCCCCTCGGAAAACAAACCTTTTTATAAAAAATAAAGATGCTAATTTTTGATTTCTTTTCGTCTTAATGCTTAAAATTGATGGTTTTCTGATGTCATATCTCGTTGAAATGCCTTTTTTAAGCTTCACCTTGGATAAATCCGAGGATAAATCAGAAAACTGCTAAAAGGTTTGAAAAATAATCCTCTGCCTTTGATAATATCTTAACTAATTTCATCAAAGTGTTAAGGACAAACTTGGGAGATTGGCGACAGGCAGTCACCGTTATTCCTTTGATGTAATCTTATATTTTTATTTAGGTACTTTATTTTTTCTACTAACGTGCGGAAAGTGAATCTTTTCCGCACTAAAAAGCGTGCGGAAAGAGTCACTTTTCCGCACTAGTGCGGAAAGTAAATTTATTGACATTTGAGGAATATACTGACATTTGAATATTCAAAATATGTATTTTGTATATCCAAGTTTACCAAATTACTGAAAAATTAATAAATTTATTATAATGCTGCTATAATTTTTAATAAAAAAAAACTTATTTTTCAATAATTTTTTGATGGCCCTGGTATAAGCCTCATCAAATGAATGTCAAATAATAATAATTAATTTGTTGATATGTATATAATGAGAAATGTTGATTTATGATTACTTTTGGGTTCTTTCCGCATGCTAGTAGAAAAAATAGTGTACCTAACACGTGCGTAAAGTGACTTTTCCGCACGCGATTGCTGGCCGAACTCCGCTAAAGCGTCGTTCGGCCATCTGCAATAGCGTGCGGAAAAGTATCACTTTCCGCACTAGTTAGGTAAACTACTATTTTAAATATGACATTTCATTGAAATAAAAAATTAATTTTTTTCTCAAAATTAACTATGCTAACTTGAAAAATTATACCTCACCGGAGAACCAATCAAATGAACACCAAAAATATGGCGGAAAGTATTATGTACCAGCCCAAGGAAGGAAAATTATTAACGCCACGATTTTTTAAGTTTGTCACCATCTGTCAATAATTGTAATTCTTACGTTTCATCTCAATTTTTTAATCAAACGTCAGTGGATGTCAAAGATTTTTGTTATATTTTTCTATTTTTTGGTTTATTTGGTAGGTGAAAAACATTTGTGTGTCACACATGCAGGAAACGCTTTAGCAGCTCTTAACTATCAACTGATCTAATAGAGTCGGGCTGCTCAAGTTCATTTTCTTCATGTCTTACGCAACATTTTCCTGAATTTTGGATATACTTTGAAGTTTCATCTTCCAAACAAAAAAGGTTTCATGTACACCTTTCAATCCCATGACTAGATTTTGAGATACAGGACGTTAAAGTTGCAAAGTATCTAAATGATAAAATAAAACAATTTAATTTGTTGAAATCTACATTATACATTAATAAATTGAATTGTTATATTTTATCATTTAGTATGGATCTACATCAAGTAAAAGCCTCATCTATTAAATTTTTGCAAAATATCCGTTTTTCAAAAGTAATAATAATATTTCGTTTACACGGCTGTTGATCTTTATGCATGCGGCGTTTAGACTGAAAATATTGATAGTTTCGGGGTAATTAAGAAATAAATAAATTGAAATTCTTATGACCTTGATGAGTTTTTGAGGAACGTTTTCAAAGTTGGGGCCTCTCAGAATTTTATCAACGACACAAATCACCCTGTAATTCAACAAAAAATATATTTTCCAGATACAGCTTTTGCATATTTGTATTATACAATTTGATATAAATAAATATAGAAACACAAATATGTATTTATACCATGTGTCCTCCTCAAATATACCGATGAGATGAGTACTTGATTGGTATTTTCTAAATATCATGAATTTTTATTTTTTTATACAGCGTACCTAAGTGGTATTGAATGGTTCAAATTCATTTGTTCCTTCAAAGCATTTTTTAAATTATTTCCTCTGTAAATCTAATCAACTGTAAAATAAATCAGTCAATAGCTTCAGTGTCAAAAACAAAAACATTAAACATTCAAGGATTGATGTATTTTCCTGGTGGGTATATTTGAGTATACTCTGTGTAAATGCTTGTTTCTTTATATTCATTTATAAATAGTTGTATAATATACAATCACTGTATTTAAAATATACTTTCTATGTTGAATTACATGATAATTTATAACGTTCATAACATCCAGATTATCTTTATAGTGTATTTTTATCATATTGAGAAGCTGAAGAGCACATTATGAATTCAAAAACATGTCTGAAACACTTCAGGGTGATTCAAATAATTAAACAGAATTGTAAGCGCTTCTTCGTGTAACTAAGTGTTCAGTTAGCAACTTTTGCTAGATTATTCCTGTATACTGAACCGCAAGTAGCGAGGACAATAGAACCCTAATATCATTACGATTCAAATATATTTAGAATTGATAAAGTTGCCGTGACAGTGCAGTGTAATTGGGTAAGAATAAGATCCTAGATTATTTAATTCTATTAATTAACTAGTAAGTTCTACATATAAGAATGATTTGTAGCCCTAAAAAGGGCTGATTTGTTAAAAACTTGCAGATTATGTACAGGGTTATTCATTATAAATTACCCACCCCCTATCATCGTTATCATTACTTTCTATAAAAGTTGTTTGGTTACAGCTGAATTTTCTACTACTACTACTACTAAATGTGTAGGCGAGCCTTGTCCTGGACAACTCAAGCCAATGTTCCGACACTGAGGCCACTGGCGGGCCCATTGTGCCTTTCCTGCTACCTAGTCATCCATGAAGCCGAGCCCTTCAATAAAGGCCACAACCTTTTTCAGTGGATGCCTGCTTGTGTCTCCAGGAGCCATGACAGTGACTCCGAAGATTCGCCTGCGTAATACAGCCCAGTGTGGACACTCTAAGAGAACATGATCTGACGTTTCATCAGTCATGCCGCAACCCCTACATAGGGAACTTTCCTCTACTCCTAGATTGTAGAGGTGCTTCCTCATACAGCAGTGCCCTGTTAGGAGTCCTGTTATCTTCCTTAGCCTACTCCTTGGTAGTTCAGTGGCTGCCCTGGCGTGTCCATCAGTCCATCCCTTCAGTAGAAGTTTGGATTGTCTAGGACCCTGCAGAGCATTCCAATGAGCGAGGTGCTGATTCATCAGCCACTTCTTCGTCTCCTTGCGTATTCTTTGTTTTGTTAGGCCCAGGGTCGGGCCCGGGCCGCAGAAAGGAGCTGCCGCCCCTTCCGCAGCCAGTGCATCCGCCATCTCGTTGCCTTCAAAACCAGAGTGGGCTGGAATCCATTCTAGCCGCACCACGTTCCGCCTTGCAAGATTAGCAAGTCGTTCTCGACATTCGTTAGGTCCTGAGTTGCTGGTATACCCACTCAGGGCTTTAATTGCTGCCTGACTGTCGGAGTATATGGTTATGCGTCGATCCACATAACCTCTGTCTAGGTTTATCTGCGCACATTCCAAGATAGCACATATCTCGGCCTGATATGCAGATACACCCTCACCCAATGGTACACAAACCTGTGTTCTTGGGTTCCTGGAGTAAATTCCAGCCCCTGCTCTATCACCGGAGCATGAGCCATCTGTGTACCAGACGGTCCCATTAGGCTGTATATTCCTCTCTTTTTCCCAGGACTCTCTATCCCGTATCATGGCCCTGTATGGGGTAGCGAAGTAGTTCTTACGCAGGCATTCATCAGCCGCTCGAGCCAGAACTGGAATATCTTCCAGGAGCCGGAGCTTCTTGACGTGCCTGCACTCTTCCCCTCTTCGCACGTATCCCAGCCGTTTCAAGCGCAGGAAAGCCCTCCCCGCCTCAGCTTCGATCACATGGTGGAGAGGCCGAAGACCAAGGATCACCTCCATCGCAACAGTTGGTGTAGTCCTCATGCAGCCAGTTGTCCCCAAACTGACCACCCTTTGAAGGCGTGCCAGTTGCGATCTAGCCGTGACCAAGGTTACCCTCGGCCACCAGACCAGAGCCGCATATGTGAGCATAGGCAGCATAATCACTCTATAGAACCATATGATCGTTATGGGGGTCAGTCCCCACCTCGGACCAATGGCTCTCCTACAGGCCCAATACGTGTTTGTCACCTTGCTTAGGCGACTATCAAGATGAGCCTTCCATGTCAGTGATTTATCAAGGATCACTCCTAGATACTTCACCTGTTCAACCACCGGCAGTGGTACTCCATCAAGACTTAGACCCTCAGGTCTTATACCTCTCTTTTTGGTGAAAGCAACTATCTCAGCCTTGGCAGGATTAACTGCAAGTCCGTGTTCGTTACACCACCCATGTATCCTATTCAGAGCCCTTTGCATGAGGTCCCTGAGAACGGTAATGTGCCTTCCAACAACAAGGACAACGATATCATCGGCATACCAAATCGTTAGAAAGCCCTCACCGTTTAAAAGGGTTATTAGCTCGTCAATGACTAGGTTCCACAATGTGGGCGAAAGAACACCTCCTTGCGTACATCCCCTAGCGACGATTACTTTTGCCACATGGTCTTTCCATGTGGCCTCTACTGTACGGTTGCACAACATGGCCCCAAGCCAGTGAGTGATCATTGGCTCTATTCTATGATTTGCCGCAGCCCTACACATGGATCCCATGAATTTTCTTAATATTTTATCAAAAGTTCAGTAGTGTGCGAATTTAAGGGTTTACAAAAAATAATAGTTCAAAAAAGTCTGCAGACAAAAGCAAAGAGAAGCCTGGAGAGCCTATTGTGAGGCATTCGAAGACATCCCACAAATTTCTAGGCTACAGAAGGCACTCTCAAACGACCACCATAAGAGTATCGGCATCCTGACAAGGGAAAATGGCGACAAGGCCGCCAACCTTCAAGAGAGCGCTGAGATTCTTATGGAAACTCATTTCACAGGTTCTGTCTTTCCTGGAACGTCAAACTGGACGGAAGTATCAACAACACCCTCACAATATGACTGGCAATCTGCTAGTGCACTAATTGATGAGGACAAGATAAGGTGGGCCATATCGGGCTTTTCCCCCTTCAAGTCACCAGGACCTGACGGAATAAGACCCTCCCTACTTCAGTGGGGAATGGATATTCTTATGCCGCACCTGGTTGGAATTTTCAGAGCCTCTTTAGCTCTGAGGTATATTCCCAGTAAGTGGAGAGAAGTACGAGTGGTATTTATACCCAAACCAGGTAGGATGGTCTACACCTTACCAAAAGCATTCCGACCAATTAGTCTCACATCGTTCTTTTTAAAAACAATGGAGAGGTTATGCGAGCGGTATATAAGAGATGAAGTGCTAGTTCACAACCCACTTCATCCAAATCAGCATGCATATACTCCGGGAAGGTCCACTGATTCGGCCCTTCTCCAAGTGGTTGGCAGAATCGAAAGATCATTGGACAACAAAGAATCTACCCTGGGCATATTCATAGATATCGAGGGAGCGTTTGATAAAACAACCTTTCCAACCATTACCCAACAACTCAACTCCAGGAATGTACCTCTGGTATTAGGAGAATGGATACTCAAGATGCTCTCTAGTAGAGCAATAAGTATCAATGTAGAAGACATCACAGTAAGAGGACTGGTCATGAGAGGATGTCCACAAAGAGGAGTCTTATCACCCCTTCTGTGGAACATAGTCCTAGACACCCTGATTAATCACCTCAACAACAATGGATTCTACACAATTGCATACGCAGATGACATAGTTATCTTGCAGACTGGCAAATTTGTGAACACACTGTGCGACAGAGCGCAGGATGGGCTTAAATTAATTGAAAAATGGTGTAATGAACACTCACTGTCGATCAATCCCAGAAAGACTGAGATGGTCCTTTTCACCAAGAAAAGAATTTTATCGGGTTTGAAACCTCCCGAAATCTTCAAAAGCAAACTAAACTTTTCGGAAGAGGTGAAATACCTAGGTATTACCCTCGACAGGAAACTAACATGGAACTCTCATCTACACAGCAGAGCAAAAAGAGCAATAATAAGACCCATGTGGATGGCAACGGCCATCCAAAAATTATATCAAATACATCGAATGGCTTGTCTGAACATCACAGGTGCCATGAGAACAACACCAACCGCAGCAATGGAACTAATTACTGGTCTGACCCCTCTGGACCTGCACGTCAAGGAGGTTGCGTTAATGGCCATGGTACGATTGCGCACGGCTGGTGTAAACCCCGAAGTAGGAGTGGGCCAATTGAGGTTGAGCCTATGGCAGGAAGCGCTCACTGCGCTACCTCTGCTGCAGGCAGCCAACGATGCAATTGAACCCAGGTTTTTGTTTAACAAACCCGACAAAATTCAAATAAAACAGAACACAGAGCCAGATGCTGCAAATGCAATACGCATTTATACAGATGGTTCAAAAATGGAAGAAGGCTCAGGATGTGGAGTTTACTCGAGAGCACTAGGCCTAAAGATTGAGTGGGGAATGGGAAACAATACCAGCGTGGTTCAAACAGAACTGGCTGGTATCTCAATTGCCACAAAAGAACTAACCAGAAGAGGAATTTCTGGCAAAAACATAACAATCTGCACTGATAGTGGACAAGCCCAGTCAGAGAGAAAAAGTCGAAATATATACCTATACAAAACAGAAAACAAAGACTTATTTATTTAGAGAATTTATAAATAATAACTTTTAAAAGATATTCGGAATGTCCACCATTATTGTTAATAATGTATAATTGATAACACCTTATATTATTTATAATAACATTGCAGATGACTTCATTATTTTCATTTAATATGTTAATTTCAAGTTGAATCCTTGCTTTAAGCACTTGTACAATTATTATTATTATTAATAAAATCTTTCACTTCTCTGTAAACCATTTTAATCACTTTATCTGAAAAATGTTGATTATCAAACATATTAGTTGTCATTTTCATAGCTTCCTTTCATAAATTATCTTTTTCATATTTACAGTAATTACTAAAACTAAGATTTACAACATTTTATAACTCAAAAACGGTACAAGGTAGGGGTAACATATTATATATTTTTGAAAACAGAAAAAAAGTCCATTCAAAAAATGTGAAAATATACAGGGTGTCCCATTTAAAAAGGTACTATTATTTTTTGTATCCCCTTAAATTTGCACGCTACTAAACTTTTGATAGAATATTAAGAAAATTCAGCTGTAACGCTGTTTATAGGAGACTTTTTTTCTAAAAGTAATAATAACGATGATAGGGTGTGGGTAATTTACCTAATCAAAATTATTCGCTTTTGGAGAATTGAGATACAATTGATTTATTTTATCCTTCCTACATGCCAATGTCCGCCTATGGTTTATTGCGGTTTTTGGGTCTCTGAAATCGTGCTATCAATATGATAAAAATATATTATAAAAATGTATTATCTCAAAAACTGATCATGTTCATGATGGCATAGTCTTGAGAATTCAATAATTTCATTGAGTTCTAAAACTAATAACCAAAAATTTCCAAACTTTTAAATTATAATACGTCTGTTATTTCTTCTTGTGTATTCATTTTTCGGAGACGTTATGGTCCCAAGGACACTTTTGTTGAGGAATTCAAGTTCTACAATATTTCCAAAATTTGAACAAATTTACAGATCCATTTTCGCGAGGTCCATTATTATTTGCGATGGAATTTATTTGTCCAGTAATCAGCGCTAAAAATACTGTAAAACCCACTTATTTCAACTCAGACATTTTATCTCTCGCATCTATCTGTGTTATGTATTCCAATTCGTCATACATTCGAAACCAGACCAAGACGAATTGTTGAAAACCTTGAAAAATGTAGCTCTGTAAATGTTATTATATTATAAAACATCTTAGACAAACTTTGAATAATAAACTAGTCTATAAATGTTAATATTCTGGTATTTCAAATGAAAATAAAATAATATCACGAGTTGATAGTTTGTTTAATATACGCGTTATAACAATGTCAAAATAATTAGGAATTTCTTAAATTATTTTTGTATGAAGAATCGTATAACGAATGGTCGTGACCTTAATCGCGCTGGTATTAGATGGTGCATTCCATTCCCACTTAAGTATAATTAAAATTTCATCTTCATTGAAACGTTGACTCAAGGTAGGAAGTGAAAACAATTGCTGTTGAGGTACAAACACTGGTGAAAGCATTTAACTATTTAATCCCAGCATTTTACATGTAGGAAATAAAATAAAGGAGCAATAACTAGTGAACAACAAATTTTTCTAGTAGTCTAGTATTACTTGGATGTACTAGAAAAGTTAAAGCGATATCGATTGCTTCATATCGACGGATATTGGTTAAGTATATTCGAGCAACCAGTGTAAAACATTCAGTAGCGTGCAAGCTGTAGTCATTTGAATGTTAACTCCCGTCAAAACTTCTATTTAATGATTTCTGTATTTTTTGTTACTTAACTATAATGAAACAATTTCAAAGAATACGTATTGTACCTATCTTCGGGACAGCTGGGAAAAATTTGGTCGCTGTAGTCTGTCTTTTGCACAGAAATATTAGACTAGTCGAGGGACACCGGGGAAAATTTTGCACTCGCATAACAAGTACGCAAGGCCGTGAAAATATAACAGTTTGTCTACTGGCAAGTGCTAATGGACAAAAGACATCCCCTTTGGCAATATTTAAAGCTCTTTTATGAGGGACCATTGACAAGCACCTGATTCCATCTTTCCAGAATAATCCTGTGCATCAAGTAAGAAGGGTTGGATAGACAGCGAAATATTTTTAAATTATCTTCTGTAAGTTCCTTGTGGCATTATTTATTATTTTTTCTCTTATTTTTTGGGAATCAAACCACAATAAAGTTTTTTATTTCGACGTTTCGACACAACGTGTGTCAGATAGGAACCAAAAATTATTTTATCACTAGTTAATCTTGACAACGGTAGCTGGAACGCTACCGAAACGTCGAAATGAAAAGAAATAAAAACTTTATTGTGGTTTGATTCCCAAAAAATAAGAGACATATTTTTTAAATTATGTTCAAAACACAGTTATTCCTGCCTTGGGTCAGAAATGACCAGTTCTTTCATTGTAGACGGTCACTCATCACATGTTGAAACGTGAACTTTGCCTTCAACCTTTCAGCTTTTATATTTATCATTGAATTTCTTCAGAATTTTGGTTTTTGGTGGAATAGTCCATATATATTTCCTAAAAATATTGCTTTTGAAAAATTAAAAAATTATTTCACTTTTGTGATTTGCGGTGGAATAAACTAATGATCCAAAAATCAAGATCCTTGAAGTATTTTACCGCGAAATTTGAAATTTTGAATTGTCTTTAAATAAGAATGAGAAAGGTTTCGGCAGGTCTTCTCTCATCGTATGTCGACAAAGTAGCAAGTTTGGAACTGTGCAGTAATCCATTTAATAATTTTAAGACCAGTTTGAATGAACAAAAGATGCCGTTTTATCATAAGAATCTGGATTACTGCACAGTTTCCTGGAACACAGTTCTTGGGATACAATTTCTTGGAGTACCTAACAATTTCCTGGGATACAATTTACTGTATCAAACAAACAGTTTATGGAATACATAATACAGTTTCCTGAAATAAAAGTTTCCTGGGATACAAATCCCTTTGGAGTAACAAGTTTCCTGTATACAGTTTCCTGCATACAGTTCCATGGAGTAAACAGTCCATAAGAATACATCAGTAGCACCTACATCAATAGTTACAGTACAACTTTATCTTCACAAACAAAAGTTCTAGTGTGTTAAGTATTTTTTTTATTGTTATTAACCTATCTTTTTTGTAATAGCAATATAGAAATTATATAATTTTTTTCACTGTTAGTTTTATTTATTATACAGAAACTTTAAGTTCTTTTTTTTAAACAGATTAAAAGTTAGCTGACCTTTAGATTTGATTTTCTTTCTAATTTTCTTTTAGGAAAGAAAAATTAGTGGCGCCCTAAAATAGCTTTTTCTGTTTTTTTAGTTATGCCAAAATTAATTTGTTTTTCTTAAGATTAATAAGGTAACAAAGCCCGGCGAACTGGCTTAGTTTACCTCCAAATTTAATTGGTTAGTTAGGCAAGAACCTACATTATTCACTTTAAAAAATTTTTACGTCATTCAACATCATAATTTCATTTGCGAAATTGAGCAAATTTTTGTTTCATTGGCTCTTTCAAAATAAATACTGTTTCAATGTCTCACCATCTGTAATTAAAGTAGCAATAGTCCAGTAAATGAAGGAGGAAAAAAAGGCAAAGTTAACATAAATTACGCCCTATTTTCATCTTCCGGTTGGAAGTTGCATTTGGTACCTCATTAAACATAAGACAAAGTTCTGCATGAAAACGCGTGCGAGGGCGGAGAAAATGGCTCCAAAAGACCAGAAAAATAGGTTTTCAGTCAATATCTCCTAAAAGCCGGGGGGTGTTGGAAATCCATTATTTTCAATGTTTTGGATGGTGGAAACACTAGTAGATGGCGCCACAACATTTTACAGATTGGGAAAATCCTCTGTGCCATAAATGAGAAACCCTGTAACCAGACACTTTTGATGGATATTCATCTTTCCGAGGGTCTTGTTTTCCTCTCAGATGAGGCCTCAAGATATACTTATTAGGAAAACGGGCTATAAGATTAATTCTAGCGAGATGGACCTCACCAGTGGACCTGAATCTAGCAACAATCAGCTTTGCACATGTGGCAAAAAACGTTCATTAGGCTTTTGGTAGGGAAAACTGAAAATGCCTCAAGAGTGAAGAATATTTACCCATAATACTCAGCAACAATTTCTTGCAGATTCTCCGCAAATTTTTGCAAATTTTTTTGCAACCAGACTGATTGAGGTTTTTGGAATAACGAGTTATAAACGTTCTCCATGTTTCATTTATTATAGAAAAATATATTTTTTTTAATTTATTTATTCATTTATCAACGGGACAACCTAATATAATGATACAATAATAATACATTATAGACTAAAATATTACATTGATAATTTTTTACTGAATATAGTAACCAATCAAATTACTTAATTTCAAGTCATGTGTCAAATTTCATCCAATCACCGCTGTATTACAGCGATAATACCCTACATGTGGTGTTTTCAGTTTGGTGTTTACTTTTTATTAAATATTAATTAAACGTCAAACTGACAACTGGATTAAAAATGTCGCGAATATTAGGTATTGCATCTAACGATTCAATTAATTTACCAAATGTACTTTTCACAACTGTAGTTTTAAATAAAAATGAATACTATTTGATTAAAATTGATAAAGTTTGTATTGAAAATTATTAAACATCAGATTGGCAATCAATTTTCTGAAAGCTACAAAGTAAAAAATTATCTTATCGAATACTCCTCGGGTCTTGATAAATACTCAAAATTTTGTCGTAGAGAATCCTTCAAGCGTGTTGCTCAAAGGTAATAGCCCTCGGCCTGCGGCCTTGGGCTATTATCAAGCAACACGCTTTCAGCATTCTCTATGACAAAATTATCTCGGTATTATCAAGACCCTAGGGGTATTACTACTGAAAATTTTTAACAAAAGTACAAGAGATTCGCGAGTTAATTGTCCGTGAATTGATGAAAAAAGTATATAAAAATACATTGCAATTATGACATAAATCTGTTCGTCACCAGTTATCATCTGATTCTTGGTCAAGAACTTCTTCTGGGTCTAGAGCTCCCTCTAGCTCTACCCCGTCAACAACTTCTTCTGAGTCTACAGTTTCCTCTAATTCTACCTCTTGGGATAACATATTATCGCTGTCTTTGTAATTCGAACACTGGCGTGACTCACACGAACCACAAATAGATGAGCAGACGACACGAGCGCCACGTAGAGCACACGCGCGGCGAACGACGGAGGAACGAAAGTAATAAATTATAGCGTATACATTTAGATATACTGGTTTTTCCCCGGGGTATCAAAGGTATGACTTATATACATCGATGGAAAGGTGGGAATTCCCCCATCACACTAGTTAAGGTGTTAAAATGTTGGAAATAAAGAGCAGGGAGAAAAAAAACAGCAAAAAAAGTGCGTTTTTTCCTTGAGCCCGCGTTTTCTAATTTTATTGAAAAATGGACGACTTCGTCAAAAAAATTAATTACACAATCGAAAGGTAGACATTCTTAGCTTTCAAATGATGTATCATAGAGACCAATCGGATCATGTATAAATTTTTAATTGATGGTTGTTCACAAAATTTCCCCGCGATCCAAAAACAGCAAAAATTTGGGATTCAATAAACAACAATTAAATGAAAATTAAAAAAAAATAGTTTATACAAATTTCAGGGATGACAAAGGACCTTATGAGGACCCATAATCAAGAAAATTTTGAGTAAATTAGTGCAATACAAAAAAATAGGAACAAATTCCTGACGAGGTCAAAATTGCCGGGGAGCAGAAAGTTTGACCCGTGTTCCGATAGGGCCAAAAGAGTCAAACGTGACTCAATTCACAGGGTATGATAGCAGCAGAATTCCCCTTTCACCTGTATTTTGAATCATGAGAAAATATGCATTTTTCACAAAGTTATTGAATAATTTGTCCCCCCGCTAATGTGTAAATACACGGACTGTGCTCTCCGGCATACAGCACAGAAGCTCATTATTCGAGGTGCGCTTGGTGCCGTTTTTCTCGAAACCGGTCAAATTTTCGAGAAAAATCATAAGGAATTAACTGAACTTTAATTTTTATCTGAACCAAAAATCTCTAACTGCCATATTTTAGGAGATATTGACTGAAAACCTATTTTTCTGGTCTTTTGGGGCCATTTTCTCCTCCCTCGCACGCGTTTTCATGCAGAACTTTGTCTCATGTTTAATGAGGTACCAAATGCAACTTCCAACCGGAAGATGAAAATAGGGCGTAATTTATGTTAACTTTTTTCCTTTATTTACTGGAATACAAGGCAAGAAAACATCACAATTCTAAAGGTACCACCTCATACGACTCATTTGTTACAATATGCGATTTTTTGTTCTGTGGGACCAAAAATTGATAAAATGGCATGTCCATAATATAGAAAGGAGGCTACCAAAAATATATTTTTCACATTCATAACGGAAGTTTTTAAATAAACGGATCCCAATATTATAGTAAATGGATTTAAAAGGGGTGGAATGTCACCAATCATTGAAGTAATACCAAGAGAGAAGTTTGATGCTGAAGCAATAAAACGGTGGGAAATGTTCGAGACCCCAATTCGCAAATCGTTGAAGCAAATCTAACATATTGAGGACAAATCTTTGATGGACACTGCTGATATAGGTATTAATAATTCTTCCAGAGCCAACAGAAGATA
>CAJUYH010002459.1:22816-62724 GCA_910591685.1 Galerucella tenella
TATTAGAAACACAATTTGTTGCATTCTGTGAATTACTTAAAATTGCCGGTCCAGTGGAGTTATTTGGTGTTAACTGGTGAGTGAATGACGTTGATGAGGATGGCATCGTTTGCAGGTCACATAAAGATGACGATGAAGGTGACGGCAATTATTTTTAAGTCATTTGTAGATGAAAGAATTTCATTTGATATATTTTTCTTATATGAAGCCCGGGTGGTTTGACAGGCTTTTTATGACACTACTTTAAAGAATGTACAAGGTTATATCAAAATATTTTCATTATTTTATATTTTCAGAAAATTAAAAATGCAACAAAAAGCTAGAAAACATGTAGATTTTATTTGATGGACTATTTATTCACCTGGTGTAAGAATAGTTATAACTTCCGAAGTAAACAACTATCTAATAAGATCAAAATTTGCATAATTTTACTTTCCCGCACTAGTGCGGGAAAGTGACACTTTCAAAGCTAAAATGCGTGCGGGAAAGTGGGTTAAAGCGCACGGTAGTAGAAAAACATATTGTCAACATTTTGAAAAATGTGGAAAATCGTTTTCTTCCTTTTCTCAAAAAAACTTTGTAATTCCTGGATTCTATAGTTTAGGAAGTGGTGAATGTAATTTGGTATCAACCATTTTAATAAAAGAAAAAATAAAACCGAATTTTAGGATTTTCAAATTTTATAACCGATTTGCCCCAGTCTACTTATAAATAATACTCTATTAAAATTTAAACTGCCTCAAATACGTTTTTTATATTTTGTTTGCAACATATTCTTGCACATAGGACGCCTGTCCTATTTTTCTCCCAACTCTTTAAAATATTAAACTAAAACATATAAAACATTTCAACTTGACTCGAACATATTTTTGGAAAAAAAACTAATATTTATTAATTCAGTGACTGGTTTAGCCTCGCTATTCACCAGCTAGGTCTGCAATTCCGTGTTGAGGTATAATAGGAGGGGTATAGGACAAATTTTCGGCTTGCTACGTAAATATCACCAATAATATTTTACGTAGTACAAGCCTAAGGACAAAGTAATGATGGTTAAACTATCGATATCTGCCCCGCATATAAATACGAGGTAATAAAATTTTATTTGAAATGCATAAAAATGAAAATACTCAACCAGTTAGACGAGAAGGCACGTTGAGTTTGCATTATTGTACAGTTATAGGTAAAATTCTAAGCCTTAAGTATTCTCATTTAAAAAACAGTTGTATATTCAGCAATAAGTAGATTTTCAACCTTGAATTTTACTTTTGTTAACCTTAGAGATGTCACGAGATATGAACGACGTATTTATTTAAATAAATTACCATAATTATTGATTATCGATAAAAATAACGGAATGTACAAGTACAAATTGTGCATTATTTTATGTAATACTAGTAAATACTTATGTTAATATTATTTTCGAGGACCATACGAGGTGCAATCAGAGATGTTTAGATATGTTTGTATAATATTGACTGTGTAACTACTCATTATCGTATAAAGAGAAAAGAAATAGCAATGGAAAATTTTAACAAGGATGCGTGAATTATACGTTTTTAGAAAGATCTTTCAATGTTGCTCCGACACAATTTTTACAAGCACACAAAAATTTTCTTTTCAATAAATATACCGTAATAATAATTCGCAGCAAAGACGGTCCACCCAGTATACTATTAACTCCGCTCATACTTTCAAATTACAAACGACACACACGGTATCTGTCTATCGCTCGATTGGGAGCTTCAAGATCCCGAAAAACAGTAGCATCGGAGACCGAGTGAGATAAAGATTGCGCTGGGAGGAGCTTAGAGTGAACCTACTATTCATACTATTTAATGTAGAAATGTAGACGCTCGGCGGATGACGTGGTAGCCCATTTCTTTTTTGTTTTTAAAAGAAGGGACGAAAAGGTCTGGCGTAGGGAAGTATATCTATTATATTAATGAACCTCTTACATTGAACGTCATATAGCTAAAAAAGTATGGACATTAGAAATAAATATAGTTTAAAAAAACTAAACACGCTTTTAAAGAATATCGAACTAAAAAGTTGAAAATAATTTTAAAAATAAACTTAAAACAATAGTATATAAAAAAAATACTAGTATAACTGAAGGAAAAGCGTGGGGCGCTTTGTGCCATAATTTTCGTAAGACGAGCACCCCACGCTTTTCCCTCAATTATACTAGTATTTTTTTTATATACTATTGTTTTAAGTTTATTTTTATAGTAGTTTACCTAACTAGTGCGGATAGTGATACTTTTCCGCATGCTATTGCAGTGCAGAAAAGTCACTTTACGCACGTGTTTTGTACACTATTTTTTCTACTAGCATGCGAAAAAAACCCAAAAGTTAACATAAAGAAACATTTCTTATTAAATACATATTAACAAATTAATTATTATTATTTGACATTCATGTGATGAGGCTTATACCAGGGGGCCATTAAGAAATGATTGAAAAATAAGTTATTTTATTAAAAAGTATAGCAGAATTATAATAAATTTATTAATTTTTCAGTCATTTGGTAAGCTACAATCATACAAATATATATTTTAAATATTCAAATGTCAGTATATTCCCCAAAAACTTGACAAATTTACTTTTCCGCACGCTAGTAGAAAATAGTTATTTTCCTAACAAGTGCGGAAAGTGATACTTTCCCGCACGCGACTGCAGTTGACCCGAACGACGCGAAGCGGAGTTCGGGCAAGCGGTCAAGGGCGGGAAAGACACTTTACGCATGAGTTAGGAACATTATTTTTTCTACGACCGTATATATAAAAAAGGATAACAACCCATTTTTCAAAATTTATTTTATTTTAACATACATATAAAAAATTTAGACCAAAAACTATTATTATTATTATCAATTATTATTATAAATATTAATATTAGAAACACAATTTGTTGCATTCTTTGAATTTCTTAAAATTGCTGGTCCAGTGGAATTATCTGGTGTTAACTGGTGAGTGAATGACGTTGATGAGGATGGCATCGTTTGCAGGTCACATAAAGATGACGATGAAGGTGACGGCAACAATATTAAGTCATTTGTAGATGAAATAATTTCATTTGATATATTTTTCTCATATCAAACCCGGGTGGTTTGATAGTTGTTTTGTGACACTACTTTAAAGAATTTACAAGGTTATATCAAAATATTTTCATTATTTTAAATTTTCAGAAAATTAAAAATGCAACAAAAAGCTAGAAAACATGTTGATTTTATTTGATGGACTATTTATTCACCTGGTGTAAGAATAGTTATAACTTCCGAAGTAAAAAACTATCTAATAAGGTCTTAATTTGCATAATTTTACTTTCCCGCACTAGTGCGGGAAAGTGACACTTTCAAAGCTAAAATGTGTGCGGGAAAGTGGGTTAAAGCGCACGGTAGTAGAAAATAATTATTTTCCTAACAAGTGCGGAAAGTGATACTTTCCCGCACGCGACTGCAGTTGACCCGAACGACGCGAAGCGGAGTTCGGGCAAGCGGTCAAGGGCGGGAAAGACACTTTACGCATGAGTTAGGAGCATTATTTTTTCTACGACCGTATATACAAAAAAGTTTATCAACCCATTTTTCAAAATTTATTTCATTTTAACATGCATATATCTACAAAACTCTAACCAAAAACTATTATTATTATTATCAATTATTATTATAAATATTATTATTAGAATTCTGTGAATTACTTAAAATTGCCGGTCCAGTGGAGTTATTTGGTGTTAACTGGTGAGTGAATGACGTTGATGAGGATGGCATCGTTTGCAGGTCACATAAAGATGACGATGAAGGTGACGGCAACAATTTTAAGTCATTTGTAGATGAAAGAATTTCATTTGATATATTTTTCTTATATCAAGCCCGGGTGGTTTGATAGGTGTTTTATGACATTACTTTGAAGAATGTATAAGGTTACATCAAAATATTTTCATTATTTTATATTTTCAGAAAATTAAAAATGCAACAAAAAGCTGGAAAACATGTAGATTTTATTTGATGGACTATTTATTCACCTGGTGTAAGAATAGTTATAACTTCCGAAGTAAAAAACTATCTAATAAGGTCAAAATTTGCATAATTTTACTTTCCCGACTAGTGCGGGAAAGTGACACTTTCAAAGCTAAAATGCGTGCGGGAAAGTGGGTTAAAGCGCACGGTAGTAGAAAAAAATTATTTTCAACTTTTTAGTTCGATATTCTTTAAAAGCGTGTTTTTTTAGTTTTTCTAAACTAAATTTATTTTTCATTTTTTAGTTCGATTTATTGTCAATAGAGTTTTTCTTTAAGCTCCCATTGATAGTATTATAAATTTCCAACAGAGGGGGCACGAATGTAAAATACTTCCTGAACAACGTAATAAAATTCGATCTTATAATTCTATGTCTTGCTACAAATATAAATGAAACTTTTCAATTAATCATTTTAGACAGAGTTGTATCATCTTGTGCTTGATGATTTGTGAAATGATATTACACTATTTGCGACTAACTAATAATGACGACTCTTATGAATTATTTCTTAGTCGTTCCATTTCATCTAATGCTTCGTTGTTACATGGGGCTTGCAGACAATAAATTAGTCTCTAAAAATGGATGAATGTAGTGCTGTGCTGCGATCCAACTAAAGTGCCAGTGGTGAATTTGCGAATAAAATTATTTATTACAGCATATATTTTTACGGGGTTTTGGTATTATTTTTATAGTTTATAAGCATTTTTTTGCAATGGATACCATTAAAAAGAAGGAAACGGGTAGTGTGTGTGTAGTTCGTGGATGTAACAATAAATATTATGATTGTGATGAAAAATTTCACTGTTTTCCAAAGGATTCAGAAGAGTGAGAAACTGTTTATATTTTCATACGGAAAGTATAATACTTTATTCTTTGATCTTAATATTACATTTATGAGCCTTTAGTTTCATGCATTGATTTAATTTGTTGTTTTTGTTCCAGAGCTAAAGTTTGGCTCGAAGCAATCGATAGGCCTAACTTGATGCCAAAAATAGAAACTCTATACCTTAGTAGTCATCGTTTATGTGGTGCTCATTTTGAACCATACATGATTGTGCAACCTCATAAAAGAAAACTTCTAAAAAAAGGATATTCCAACAATATTTCTTTCATCAAATACTGCAATGCCTAAAGACTTTCAGACAAATGATTTATTGGAAAATAATTTTGTTCGCTACTTTTGTGGTTATTTAATTAAAAACTGTTCGGAAATTCATACATGCAGCTTATGTGAGACGTATTCACAAGCGTATCAGAATTTAGACGAATCGTCTTTATACTGTTACCTTAGAGTTTATGAAAATACGAATAAGGATACTTTTGGAAACTTGAATATGCCGCATGAAAATTTTGTACAATACATCTCATTATTAGAAACATTATTCCAAATGAATTTTGAGAAAGTTGCTACGGAAGATAATATTGTTGAATCACTTATAAATATTAGTCAAACAACAGAGATTGTACATCCTTGTGGTGATTTTCCAATAAAATATTTAATAAAACTTTTCTTCAGGGTACGTCTATATTACACATTATTTGGCAATAAAAATTTTAAAAATTATATCAAAATGAAAATTGTAATATGGAAAAACCAATAAATATTTCGTATAAGACTATTGTTTTATTCACTCATCAGTGTACTGTTCTACAATATTCAAGAAAAAGCATTTAACACGTTCAAGTCATTTTAAAACTTATGCCACCTACGCCTATGGTAAAATGAATCGTAAAGCGATCCGTTCAAGGTCATCAAAAGCTCTGGCAATTTATGAATGAAATTTATAGGAGTTATACTATTGGTTCGTTTCTATACTGTGGTATTATTGCAATGGAGGAGTGAGGTAGAAATGAAGAAGTAAAAGTATAATTTAAAAATGGTAACTTTGGTCTAGCACGGAATTTTGGAACATTCTGTACTTGTAGTTCAATCTGCCAATTTTTAAATTCATTGATATAGAAGGTGTAGAACTTTATTAGTCATAATGATACAATCGTTATTTTGTTTTCATCTGAATATTTCCAGTAACCAAAAATGTTATCATTTTATTATTATCGAAATCATCTTTGATATCAAGTCCATTAAATGTACATTATATCGATTAATTCTTAAAAAGATAACAATAATAATATGATACTGCCAATAAAATTTTATTAAAAAAATTGAGAACAAGGGATCTATTTTTCGTTATCAAAAATTATACAATATAAATAATATTGATAGATGGAGTATCCTAATCGTTTTATTTATTTTTATTTATGATCATTTATACAAGAGTTGGTTTTCCTCTTACGCCCATTTCAATACTTACATCGATTCCATCTGTGATTTTTCTCATACCTCACCTGGTCGTCCTGTACCAATTAATTTGTTTCTTTTGTATTCGTGAGATATTTCTGTGGTTTCATCGTTGAAATTATATGCACGTGTGTTCTAGGCATTGTGAAGAAGCAAATTATTTTCCTAGAATAGGTTAATGCTGCTTTAGATATAAACTATAGAATTATGCAACACTACGTTATTATACATATTGTTTTTTGTTGTAACAGAATGTATTTGTGGCTAGATTACGAAAAATAGTCGTTACCTGTAACAAATTCATACAGGACGGCCCATTAATATGTAGAAGTACAACAATAACTTACTAAGGATAAAAAATACAAAGAATTTTTTTTAATAAAAGTTTTCGTTTTTGCTTCGATATTCATTTTTAAAATATACTGGTGATATTCTCCTATCGGAAAATTAATGTTTTTAATTCTTCTGTCGAATTCGATGGTAAACAAAAATATAGTCTTCTTATGCTAAACACCCAGTATATCCAAAATTATTTTGAAATTTTGTATCTATTTTTTGCCTACCAAATAAACGAAAAAAGTAGGAAAATATGACAAAAAATTAATCTGACGTTTAATAAAAACTCACATGTCAAATGTCATAGTACTCAGTGACAGATGGGAAAGAAATAAAAAATCGTGGCGTTGAGAATTTTTCGCCCTTGGACTGCCAAACAATACTCTCTGCCCCATTCTTGATTGGTTTTCTGGTAGTAGGAGAAAAACAATTTTTGCATGTGAGCGAGTGTAAGCCTAGCATAACGTTCTCTAGCTCCTTTCTTTACCTTATTTCTGTTATATTTGCCATAAATACGCATAATATATTTTTCAATCATCCTAAGTCCAATTGATGTGTTCACGAGACCTGCGGCTGGTCTACCAGGTATCAAACCACAGTTCCCCCAACGTATATTAAAAACCACCACTACATGTCAAACTAACACTCACGACTTACTATCAGTCAAAACTACCCTTGCAAAATTGCAACCAAATAATGCGCGAGTGAGGGTGAATTTAACATGTAGGGGTGGTTTTTGGAATTTTTCGATAAAACCACCTTGAAGCAACAAAATATGGCACCAAGCTCGTATCGCTAGCCCTCTCCGTGACTAAGATATTGCATTTGGATATCCTCAGTTAATATTTCAAGAGAGTATTGGGAACGGCTGGAACAACAAAATCAATTCTTATGCAAAAATTTGGCAAAAAAATTATGAGCGGGGTCCGGAACGTGCCCTCCAAACTGGCCCCCGCAGCTTAATATACGTATCCCCTTAACCTTTGTAGGACAGTTTTTTTTATTCGGTTATTTAACGTCGGTCTATTTCTGCGACTGTGGCTAATCACCGACGCCGAGAGCACTCTACCTCTAACCGGAAATTTTGGCGAACCCACCAGTGTACGGGACCTCGGTTTTACGTCTCCTCCAAAAGACATCTACAATATACCTCGTGCTCATTGTTATATGCCTGCGAGCTGTGATATGCTACTCCGCTGCCGGCTGTACTGGCCCTATACGACGGTTTTCTCTAGTATTGTCACCCATCCAAGTACTAACCTCGTTCGACACTGCTTGACTGTAATTATCGCATCAAATGCGTTCCATTACAGTGCTGGATCGTCGTAGGATAGTAAAAGTGCTAATTGGTGTTTCATGAGCGTGTTGAAGGTTGCTTTGGACCATTTCAGCGGTTTGTGTTCTGGTTCACAACGCTGCAATCCTGATAAAGCAATCCTCCATATCCCTTTAGCCCCTGTACCGGGTCGCTGATGATAAGAATAGGCCGTTAGGCAGGTAAGAGTTTTTGTAGGCTGTCCCAGACCGGTCTTAATCTTCTTTGGAGGCATCAGAGCTGCCTGATTGTCGGAGAGAATAACGATCCTATAACAGCCTTTATACCTCCTTGTTCATTACTTGTCTACAGCTTAAATTTGCGCCAGAAATACAGTTAATACTTTTCACCTACGACCCCCCAGTAATCAGTCAATAACACACAGTCGGCATCAATGTAATGATGTCTATTACGCACGGTGAAAAAAACGCACGGCTTCTCTAGCAACATCTTAGCAACTGTCAATAGACATCGCCATTTTACGAGCCATTTTATTCAAAATTTAATATTTAAAAACATTCGATATTGCCACGCTTAACTATGGAAAGTCCAAAGGGCTAAGTATGTATTGATTATAATTGAAAAATGAACGTTTGATCATCAACAATATATTAATAATTATAAATTAATTCCAATGTTAAAATGTCATATACCTGGAAATCGATAAAAAAGGTGCATCCTTTTTTATCGGATAAAAACTTCTCTTCCTCAATATCTAGTAACGGGACGTCACTTTTACACAATGACAATGAGTCGCAAGTTTGGTTACTTATAATTTCAATATTATGTCGTTAATTTATCTTGCCAAAAAACACTCGAGCTTTTCTTTTATCAGATAAATTTCTCTTTAACTCAAAGTTTTGCCAATCACTAAATTTGCTCCAAGCTTTTCTCGTAAAATTATTGATTGGCAAAACTGTTTCGTTGCAAAGAGAAATTTATCCGTTAAAATAAAAGCTCTTGTGTTTTTACTGTTGATAAAACGTTCAACAAGCAAAGGAAGCGATTGATGATTTGTGTTTAATAACTGTACTGTTACTGTAAACAATTATTATAATAACTAATATTATTGAAATAAATGTTATACAATAAAATTATTAAAAATATCTATTGTTAATGTTGTTCAAGTATTATTATAAATACAAGTACAATTAGGTCGTAGGTAAAGAATAGTACGTAACTCGTGATGTAAAGCATTTTATGCACTCACGGAATTACGTAACTTTTCCATTCGTGCGTAAAATGCTCCATACCACACACGTTACGTAATATACTATTACCGTCGTGTAGCAGTTTCTCAGGCATATATTTGCGAAAAGATCTTATGATCAATCTTTAAAGAACGATCAAATTTAATGAGTTCAATATGTTATGTATGTAATTCAAGTGGTCGTATTCATATCAGATATTGACCGAATATTGGATTACTATTGAATGTAAACTTGTATCATTAAGGTACATTTCCTGCATGTCTAGTTATAAAATTAATGCATAGGAGTAGAAAAATAATATATTTTTTTATTACAGGTCTATGGGAATTCTTTTACCTCCGGTCACTCAAGTCACCACCTCTACGACCAACCATTTAACTCACCATCACCGTAACCGCAGCCTCGATTCCGCCCTTCAACGCATTCCCGAAGTAGACGTTACCCCTAGTCCAGAATGCGAAACCGTCAACGCCATATTATGTTCCAATTCTTCTAACACCACCGAACCCCTACCGAAATCGTCTTCCAAACAACGAAACGATGAACTAGCCAGTCTCGGTTCGGACGATTCTGGAATCTTGTGTGGTTCAGATGCCGGTTCTTCGTCCGATTCGAACGCCACGCGAGAATCCAGTGTCGAATACATCGATAATATCGTGACCGAGAGCAAAGTCGAATCAAAAGATACCGATTACGCACAAGATGATGAACGGACTAAAATTAATGCGAATTCGAGCGGAGACGCTCCCAAAAGTTCCGGAATGTTGCGACTGCTCGAGAGCAAAGTGTTCGACGTTTCGATGGCTATGCACTATTTGTTCAACAGTAAGGAACCGGGAGTTTTGTGTTATATCGTTAACAAAATGTTTAGTTTCGATCATCATGAAGTGGACTTTTATTTGCCTCAATTGGTGTGCATGTATATTCAGATGCATGATGTTGCCGAAGTTATTCATAGGTATCTCATTCATAGGTAAGAATATTTAACTACTTTAATTTGCTACACCACACACCACTATGGGGTACATGTGGATTTGATTTAAAAGATAATCCAATACTGAAAAAAACTGCAACAGAATGCATCAAACACAGCCTTATTAGGAGCGCTTTCAGACGAGACACTTTGTGGCCGGCCACTAGAATCAAGATTCAAGACACAAAATGTGTTCCGTAGTAAAGAACGTATTCCTTATCTGTTTCTCGTGTGAATGGGTCTATTTATATTAATATATTTTTAGCCGCGCGACTCTTTTCAGACGCTAGTAGCCGGCCACAAATAGTCGAGCGGATAAAGCAAAAAAGTTCGGAATTTTTTCCCTAAAGACGGATCGGAATGCAGTTTTTTGCATTCGCTTAGGAAAATTATTTGTAAAAAATGTACCTACTTTGTTCCCATTACAAATCGGGAATTGCATCGCTGCAGTCAAAAATGCATGCCAAATATGCATAAATGTAGAAACTCTGTAAATAAGAGTCAGAACTGGCTCAAATCGGGTACCCGGGGGTTTTCGAAGTCGCTGATCACGATTATGATGTTGAAATTTACCCCCTGGACACCTGGGGCTCAGGAACGCCGATGTACCTCGTCTCCGTGGGGCTCTCCAAGAAATCACGAGGGGAACGAAAAAAGCTCCGCGCCCGGGGGTTTTTCGGGTGGCTGAATTCAAATATGGCATCGGCGAACACCCTCGGACACCTGGTGCCCCCGAACCTCGATCTGGACATCATCCCCGAGAACTTTCTTGACAATATCGACAAGAACAGCCCGGAAATTATTGGAGGAGGCGTGTTTTTTGAGACGCGAAATCACAATTTCACGTCGAAAACGACCCTTCCACCACACGGTGCACCGGAACCTGCGCTTGAACATCGTCTCCGAGGGTTTTCCAAACCCCCCTACTATAATTTTCGGGGCTTTTCTGGCAATATTGTCAGGAAAATTCTCGGAGAAGACGTTCGAGGCCAGGGTACAGCGCACCAGGTGTTCAGGGAGTCGTTTCCCGCGCAAAATTCTGATTAAGCGGCCCAAAAAAACCCCTTATAATGATTTTCGGTTCACCTTTTTCGATTTTGTTTGGAAATCCCTCGGAGACGATGTTCAAGCGCAGGTTCCGGTGCACCGTGTGGTGGAAGGGTCGTTTTCGACGTGAAATTGTGATTTCGTGTCTCAAAAAACACGCCTCCTCCAATAATTTCCGGGCTGTTCTTGTCGATATTGTCAAGAAAGTTCTCGGGGATGATGTCCAGATCGAGGTTCGGGGGCACCAGGTGTCCGGGGGGTGTTCGCCGATGCCATATTTGAATTCAGCCACCCGAAAAACCCCCGAACGCGGGGCTTTTTTCGTTCCCCTCGTGATTTCTTGGAGAGTCCCACGGAGACGAGGTTCATCGGCGTTCCCGAGCCCCAGGTGTCCGGGGAGTCAATTTCAACGTCATAATCGCGATCAGCGACCTCGAAAACCCCCCGGGTACCCGATTTGAGCCAGTCCTGACTCTTATTTACAGAGTTTTTACATTTATGCATTTTTGGCATGCATTTTTGACTGCAGCGATGCAATTCCCGATTTGTAATGAGAACAAAGTAGGTACATTTTTTACAAATAATTTCCGAAGCGAATGCAAAAAACCGCATTCCGATCCGTCTTTAGGGAAAAAATTCCGAACTTTGAGCCTTTCTTGTGCTTTATCCGCTCGACTAAAAGTGTTTCGTCTGAAAGCGCCCTAAAAAATGCATTCGTGAGGCATGTCCTATTATTACTTATTATAACCAGCTATGATTCAGGTTGTGTGTAAAAGACATTTTGAAGTTTGTATGGAATCTGCGGAAATAATTTTTTCTACAATCACATTGAAAAGTAGGCATTTTCGCTTGCCATTGACAACGAAAAGTTGGCGTTTCTTGAGGGGAGTTACTTTTCGCTCGCCGAAATAAAGTTTCTGATACGAGGAAGGAATTTTGATGGCATGCACATTAGTTTTTACAGTATTGAAGGATCATTTAAATCAAGCGAGATATTGCCTGTAAACGATAACTTGGAACACGGTGTATATATAATTTACTATTTGTTTCAACTTGAAAACCCTTGAGTGATGATATCAGCACCATTTTTTCACAGGAAACACCCTCCTTTTTCAATTTGCATTTTTGTTACCGTTAAAAATTATTATTGCGTAATATTTTTAAATATATGTAAGACGCTGACGAATGCGCACCAAAATGACTCGCGTCGATCCATTTTCAGCGTTGAATTAAAATTCTAAATAATGGAAGCTGGAACTTTTTTATTGGAAATTTACTTCTCTTTAAGAAACTTTTTTCAAAATTCCTCAAATATTAATAGTTTTTGAATTATTAACAAAAGACTAATTGCTATAATTTTTTAATAACAATTGAAATTTTTTCTAGACGTCATTTCGAATACACCTTTATATTCTTGCTTTTTTATTTTTTATATCCCTTTTATTTTCGTTAGTAAATCAACACTCGCTGCATGATTCTCCCAATATTTCCAAAGAAAATTTGATTTTGTTCTTCAATTTTTTCAATTTCATCCATGGTCGTGGTTAAAACGAACTCACGAACACAAAAAACTGACGTTGTTTATAATATTGTTGTGATATTGAGAAGCTGTCACAAGACAACACGATGTTGGTATTTTTTTGTATAATTACGAGGTACGTGCTTTATTCTTTCCTCGGAATCAAAATGTAATCTTTCAGCAGGATTACGAAAAGTCTCGAACGGCACACGGCCGATAGGCAAATAACGGATTTGGTGCTGTACCTCATTATTTGGTATATATCGGCCTTGTAACGTTAATAACAATTACAATGTCTTGATTATAACTTGTCACCCAAATACATTTTGGAAATGAGTCACTCCGTTATCAAAGTTTCCTATCATCGTTGGTTTATTTAAGTGATAACGACTATTTGTAGGAAACCGATGAATAATATTTATGTTTTTGTCGATAAAATTAGGATTCTATAGTCTCTTTTCATTCCTTTGAAATTTAATGCTGTCCGTATACAATTGTGAGGTGAACTGGAAGAAGCAAAATTACAAAAGTGTGACTAATTTTAAGTATTCCATAAATTTACCCTTTTCTAAGTTGAGATGTTGAATTAAAATTTTTTACGCTGTTGCTAATTTAGTATGTTTAGTAGTAGTTATGGGCTCATTAAATGTGTCTAAATTCAAATCATATCCAATCACCCAGTATAGTAAAACTCACATAATATAGGAGCTTTCAAAAATTTAATTTTGAGTCGGTAATTATTTGAAAAGTATCACTATTGCCACAGAAAGAGCAATTCCTCCGTATTATTTTGTGCCAAATTTCTTAGATTGACAATTTTTCTAGCTGTTCTTCTCCAAGGTGGTGAAGACTATTATTAAGGACCGAGCACCAAAATTATTTCGCGAGCGACTTTACCCCGAGCGGAATAAGGGGCGAGGCTTATAAATGTCTTCACCACTATGGTCTATATACAATTTTTTCCACTACTAGCCAAAATTGAGACAAAAATTGAAAATAATTCACAAACGCACCACGAGAAGCATTTTTCCGTCGTCTGACTGACAAGTACACTGTCAGTTTTCGATATGTACTCGTTATGTCATCAGTCATTTTTGGTTGAGCGCAAATTTTAAACTAATGACATTTTTATTCAAATAATTTCATCTTGATAGATAATTTCAAGCAGCAAAATATGTTGAAGACAATCTCCAGGGTATACAAAATTATCTTGCACCAGTTTTTGTTGAACTACTAACCCTGAATTCTCAAAATATTTGAATTTGTCCATTATTGACTTAGGTTAATAATAAAAAAAATTATTAACAACTAATAGATAATAGTATATTCTTCAACGAGTTCAGAATGATGGCTATTATTCACGCGGATGAAGTTTCCAGAACGAGCGAGCGCAGCGAGTGAGTTTTGGAATCATCCAAGGGAATAATAGCCATTCTACACAAGTAAAAGACTATACTTTCTCCACGACTAAAAAAAACCAGCGAGGATCGAACCCCGATCGTCCGTGCCAGAGTCAACCATTAGGTTATAGAGCATATCTGTTTATAAAAATGTAAAGAGCAAATATATACGTAACTCATATATTTTTAATCGAAATTCTTAAATTTATAAATGAAATTAATTTCGGGAGGCGCACATGATAAATCTTCACTATCTACTGTTTTCCATTTTTTCTCCATATAATACGTAAATTGTGATTATATAATTATTCTGACGTTCCAAACGACGCGCTGTCAGAAGCGATTTGCGTTATTAGGTATTTGACGTTTTAAAAGAGACGATTTGATTAATTCATTTTAATTCATTTTAGCGTGAATTCTGATAATAATAGAATGTGATTGGCTAACGAGAGTGAATTCTTTTTCATTATTCACTGGTGTGAAGAATTGATATCATTATGCAGCTAAATATGTGAAAATAATTTGTGCGTTGTTATTTAGTCGTGGAGAAGTTCATCTTCTCAGTTGGCTAGAAGGAGCAATAATTGTCAACTTCACAGCTAGTAGTGGAAAAAACTGATTATATGCTTCGTTTGATCATTTGGATTAGATATAATCAGATCCCACAACAATAAAATAGAATAAAAATATAATTAGTCATCGAAACGTGAATTCATTAATAATTATTTCCTAGCCGTAACATTCTTTGACACAATATAATTTTAACAATATTATATAACAATAATAATAATTATCTGATGCGTTATGGGTTTATAAAAAAAATCATTGCATTAGTAGTAATTTCTCTTCCTGTTTACTTTCTACTTGCATTTAAATTGGAACTAAGTGGGAATTAATCTTAATTAATATTAATCTCAAAATATTATGAACTTTATAAACCAACTTTCTCGTTTTTATTATTACTGTAGTAGAAGATTTTTTTTATAATTATATAATTATTCAGATGTTTTATACGAACATATTTTGCTTTCGCAAAAGTGAAACAAGTATACTAAGCCAAAAATCTAGGCTAGAACTACGTCGTTTCTTGAATCTGTTACTTTATCTATTATACAAAAGCACATGATAACAGTAGTTTCTATGACAGGAAACCACGTTCACATACTGTGAAAGTCATGTAAAAATATGCTATTCTTATTATTATACAGGTACTTTTATTCTAAAAAGAAAATATTTCAACGAAAAAAGGACGTTAATTGGTAATTAATCTGTAAGAAGCAACCAACACAATAGGAACACAACGTTTTTTCCTCCTCCCTCTCCTTTTATACAGCAACTTTAATTGGATTTTAAATGACATACCGTTTAAGGATTCTTGATTAGTTAGCATTGAATTTATCTCAATGTTAGTGTAATATGATTTATCTTTGATGAAATAATCATCGAACAAAAGTTAACAAGTGTACCAATTTAATTCAAATCTTTATACAGTATCTAAAAGCTGAACATAATAAATTCACTCTGTACATATTTATAAATAATCCCGAAACACGTCAAATTTAAATTATAATTTGACATTCTTCAACGTGAAAATGCAATCCCACCTTTTTAACCCCTCCTTCGTACTAGTCACAGGCTGTCACTTTTTTATAACCCCTTCACCCTTATATGACGTCACACATTTTCAATTTTTTAACCCTTTAATGCACAGCTTCGCCTAAAGGCTAACATCTTTTTTACATTAATTAATTTATGGTGTAAATGCACAGGTCCGCCTACAGGCGTATGTTATTTTTTTTCATTTAGAAATTCCTTTTTTTCAAAATACCGTTCTAATGTCGAATATATATTATTTTAACCCAATAGCATCCTCTTTCATAATTTTTTACTTAAAAAAATTAATGCATTAGAGGGTTCATATAAAAATAGTCAAAGAAAAAGTAATATTCTTATTTTTTCATTTTTATTATATAAAATAAATATAAAGTGAAAAATTTTATGGATAACTAAGAAAACAAACGACTAGCTACGAAACAATAAATAATTACGATATAAAATTTGAGTATTTTAAATTTTAACATTTGATGACACAAAGCTTTTGACCCCTCCTATCACTTGTCACACAATGTCACATTCCGGTGATACCCCTCTAAGGGTGAGGTAATTTATGGATGGCCCCTCTTCATTCTCCATTCAAAAATATTTTGCAGCAACTAAAATAGAATAAAATAAAATCCTGTGGTTACCGAAATTCGCTACAATACAATAATAAACTAGAATGTAATGAAAAAAGTAATAAAACGTAAAACACCTCAATGAACTATGAATGCCAATGTTTTTTCTATTGTTAACAAATATTTTGAGACTTGAGGGATAGTAAGTAGTTTAACGAAAACTTGTGCTACCTAATTTTGTATACTTTGGAGATTGTCTTCAACATATTTGCTGCTCGAAATTACCTGTCAAGATACAATTATTTGAATAAAAATACATTATTTAAAAATTCGCGGTAAATCACAGACCTAATAACACAAACGCTTCTCGTGGTGCGTTTGTGAACGCTGTGGTGTAGAGTGTGTTGAATGTTATATGACCGCTCACTTTGTACCCGAGTATAATCTCAGGCCAGCCGCAAAATGAGACGCCGCGTGAGTCACGGCGAGTTTTAGTGAACCTACTGAAGAATATTACTAAAGAATATGACATGCACATAATCCTTCGCAGCGTGACGTGACGCAGTGTTGGTACAAAGTTTTTTTCAGAAGATCACGGCTCACGGTGTGTTGTGAAAACCGTGGGAGAAAAATTAATCGAAGCTGTGCGTATTCGACAAGTTTTGTACGATACAAGTCATGTAGACTACATGAGGACAAAATAGTTGGTGAAGTTTCACTCGACTTTTCATCTCTAAATTCTTGAGTTGAGGCAAATTGTCCATGAGTTTTTCTTTTTTTTTTTATGTGCAAGCTTCTCACTGACTTTTTATTAGTCACCTGGGAGATAAAGAATATCATTTCGAACTCGAACTCGTCTTCCAAATCAGATTCAGAGCTAAATATAGAATCAATCAGTGCAATAACAGTTGTCATTTCTCAGAACTGTCCAAGCTTCAACGTGAAAACTACAATCGTATTTTTTGTACGGTCTCGCCGTGACTAGCTACACTGCGTCTTATTTTGCGCCGAATCCGCGCTAGCAGTTTTCTCCAGCCAAAAACTGGCCGTGACTCACGCAGCGTCACCTCACCAAGCTGCGTCTCATTTTGCGGCTCAAGGTATTGTGATATGAAAGCACTACCGCTGTAATTTGTTTTTTCTCCATTTTCGCATGTGTTAAAAGTAGAACATAACCCACGTTTTGTGAAATTTTTGGATGTGGTCGTATAATTGGTTTCATTTATCCGTTGCACTTGATATTGGTGAGTGTAAACTATAATGATATTTACACTGATGTAATAAGTCCAGTAAATAAAGGAAAAAAGTTACATTAATGACGCCCTATTTTCATCTTCCGGTTGGAAGTTACATTAATTTGGTACCTCATTAAACATGAGGCAAAGTTCTGCATGAAAACGCGTGCGAAGGCGGAGAAAATGGCCCCAAAAGACCAGAAAAATAGGTTTTCAGCCAATATCTCCTAAAATATGGCAGTTAGAGATTTTTGGTTCAGATAAAAATTAAAGTTCAGTTAATTTTTCTCGAAAATTTGACCGGTTTCGAGAAAAACGGCACCAAACGCACCTCGAATAATGAGCTTCTGTGCTGTATGCCGGAGAGCACAGTCCGTGTATTTACACATCAGCGGGGGGACAAATTATTCAATAACTTTGTGAAAAATGCATATTTTCTCATGATTCAAAATTCATGTGAAAGAGGAATTCTGCTGCTATCATACCCTGTGAATTCAGTCACGCTTGACTCTTTTGGCCATATCGGAACACGGGTCAAACTTTCTGCTCCCGGGCAATTTTGACCTCGCCTATTTTTTTTGTATTGCACTAATTTACTCAATATTTTCTTGATTATGGGTCCTCATAAGATCCTTTGTCATCCCTGAAATTTGTATACCCTAATTTTTTTTAATTTTCGTTTAAGTAATCGTTGTTTATTGAATTTTGTGAACAACCATCAATTAAAAATTTATACATGATCCGATTGGTCTCTATGATACATCATTTGAAAGCTAAGAATGTCTACTTTTCGATTGTGCAATTACTTTTTTTGACGAAGTCGTCCATTTTTCAATAAAATTAGAAAACTCGGGCTCAAGGAAAAAACGCACTTTCTTTTTTGGTGGTTTTTTTCTCCCTGCTCTTTATTTCTAACATTTTAACACCTTAACTAGTGTAACGGGGGAATTCCCACCTTTCCATCGATGTATATAAGTCATACCTTTGATACCCCGGGGAAAAACCAGTATATCTAAATGTATACGCTTTAATTTATTACTTTCGTTCCTCCGTCGTTCGCCGCGCGTGTGCTCTACGTGGCGCTCGTGTCGTCTGCTACAAACCATGCGGCCACGCTTGGAGGCATAAATGTGTTTGTTTTCTGTCATTATTTTGATAAATATTATTGTCAATTATAGAGAGCAAATTCATAAAAGTGTATCATTATATTGGGTTCTCCCGTTGATAAATAAATAAAAAATATATATATTTTTCTATAATAAATGAAACATGAAGAACGTTTATAACGCGTTATTCCAAAAACCTCAATTAGCCTGGCTGCAAAAATTTGCGGATAATCTGCAAGACATTGTTGCTGAGTATTATGGGTAAATATTCTTCACTCTTGAGGCATTTTCAGTTTTCCTCACCAAAAACCTAATGAACTTCAGTATTTTGCCACATGTGCAAAGCTGATTGTTGCTAGATTCAAAACTGATTGTTGCTAGATTCAGGTCCACTGGTGAGGTCCATCTCGCTAGAATTAATCTTATAGCCCGTTTTCCTAATAAGTATATCTTGAAGCCTCATCTGAGAGGAAAACAAGACTCTCGGAAACATAAATATCCATCAAAAGTGTCTGGTTACAGGGTTTCTCATTTATGGCACCGAGGATTTTCCCAATCTGTAAAATGTGGTGGCGCCATCTACAATTGGTTTCCACAATCCAAAACATTGAAAATAATAGATTTCCAACACCCCCAGCTCAAATTTTGTACAAAACTTGTATATTTCAGAAGCCTCAAAATTTCCGGTTTTTCAACCCGATTTTTTTGCAGAAAATATTAATGTTGCGAAAAAAATCATGAGGACCATTTTTGTAGAAAATTAACTGAACTTCAATTTTTATCGGAAGATGAAAACAGGGCGTCATTAATGTTAACTTTGCCTTTTTTTCCTCCTTCATTTACTGGACTAAATTGATTGTTAATAAATACCTACATCAATCTGCCACATTCTAAACATCATTTATCATTAAACCGAGTGTAGGTGTTTGAATACAAAGCGACCTTAATAATTGAAAGAGGTAAGTTTTCCCATTGCGCTAGCAATAGTGACTTTGAACTGAGAATGTCTAAACATTTGCATTAGAGATCAACTAAAAACAGCTGCATAAATTGACCACTTTATTTAAACTGCATTTGCCGCAGTGTTTGGTAACGGAACGCGTAATTCGAATATGTCGAACCAATTTAAATGAAGCAGAGTTTGAATTTCAAATGCATAGAGACACCAAGGATGCGAATAAAATTAACTTGTGTAATAGCATTTAAATCCACTGACGGTTATTTAGTTGATACAAATGATACATGATACATGATACAAATTTAAAAAATTATATTTTTGTACACACGATAATTCAGATAACATACATTCTGGAATTAAACGCTTAAAAAAAAGACATGAAACACAAGATGTAATGTTGTAGAAGTATGGAATTTAAAATAGACATTCAGCACTATTCTGTAAACTAAAGTAGATATGAAGGCATCTAATCTGAATTTTGACAAATCGGAATGCTAGATGCTTTCAAGGCCTTTTGGGTAATGGGTAAAAATGTTATCTTTACAAATATCTAACATTCCAATTCTTCCAGAATTTCATCTCCAAACAAAATACCCAATGTATGTGCTAGTGATGTCCAAATCTGTTTCGACTGAAACTACACTGCGACCTATAAGTTCTTTTGTGTATACCCTACATCTATAGTTCAGCCCAAGAGATCTAGGCATCTGAGAAAGCCTATAATCCGTTCTGGAGCTGGGTCTGTTACCTGATCAGTCTCTAGGTAGACCTGTTCCAGGTATTTAAGGCCTTTGTAAACTATTACCCTGCAATTGCAGATGCTTCCAAGGCTTTTTGGGCCATCGGTAAAAAGGTTATCGTTACAAATACCTAACATTCCAATTCTTCCAGAATTTCATCTCCAAACAAAATACCCAATGTATGTGCTGGTGGTGATGTCCAAATCTGTTTCGACTGAACTAGTTGGCTTGAATACAATGCGACGTATAAGTTCTTTTGTGTATACCCTACATCTATAGTTCAGCCCAAGAGATCTAGGTATCTGAGAAAGCCTATAATCCGTTCTGGAGCTGTGTCTGTTACCTGATCAGTCTCTAGGTAGACCTGTTCCAGGTATTTAAGGCCTTTGTAAACTATTACCCTGCAATTGCAGATGCTTCCAAGGCTTTTTGGTCCATCGGCAAAAAGGTTATCGTTACAAATACCTAACATTTCAATTCTTCCAGAATTTCATCTCCAAACAAAATACCCAATGTATGTGCTGATGGTGATGTCCAAATATGTTTCGACTGAACTAGTTGGCTTGAATACAATGCGACGTATAATTTCTTTTGTGTATACCCTACATCTATAGTTCAGCCCAAAATATATAGGTATCTGAGAAAGCCTATAATCCGTTCTGGAGCTGGGTCTGTTACCTGATCAGGCTCTAGGTAGACGTGTTCCTAGTGTTTGAGTCGTTTGCAAACTATTACCCTGTAATTGCCGATAATGTATTTCCAAGGACTCCACCCATGCGCATGCTTCTCTTCCCTCAGTATAGTAAGTGGGGGCCCCTATAATAATTTTATTCCATCTCTGTAGTTAAATTTCGGAAGCTCTGTAGAATACACATCAACATTTGCTATGGCCTCTGAATTCAACGGAAAAATCTTCTTTGAAGAAATTTTCTCAGGTTTTTGTTGCTGGAAGCCAAATCTGGTGAATACGGTGGATGCTTAAGAAATTATAACTTCAGAGCATGTAAATTAGGTTGGAATTTTAGATGGACAAAAAATCACATTTAATTAATATCTGTTGTTTGCGATTAATGACGTTGCTTACCCTGGACGCCTCAGAACATCAACAATTGATGGAAACGTTGAAGCAGTGAAGAAAATGTTTGTTGTATCACACAACCAAAATTTAATGATCCAGCTGGAAGCAGCCAGAAGAGCCATGACCGCAAAATCACGTTTGGTCAAATATGAAGCTTTTGCTCTCTGTTTCTTATTTTCTACTAGCAACCCGCCCCTGTTTCGCATTGTTTCTTTACAGAAAATTAAAATCGCCTATCTCACTCCGAGGAGATGCAGCTTTCTGTAAAATTGGTTGAGTGCATGGATGGTATAACAAACAGAAAATCAATCATCTTTCCTCGTTATACATTATTAATTTAGATTATTTTTCGATGGATCAAACAAAACAGAAAATTTAGATTAGTTTCTACGTATATTATATATAGAGTGGCCCAAAAGACTGGAAGCTACTAATTATCTCGTGAATTGTTAGTTCCAATTGTACAAAGTTTGGGGTACACGGATACGGAGATTCCATATTCCATAATTCATCACCCTGTTTTTTCAGTCATTATTGGTATCTCCTATTTAATACGAGCTCAACCATATGTAACACTCACGATCTTATGTAGTCTGGAAGGTCTAAAATACAAAAAACGGCAACGCCTATTTGTAAACTGAATTTCTCAAGTATCTCCAATAGAAATTATTTTTTAGGATTGAAATCGGGTGAATGTGGAAGCCATTCATTCTACCTCGTTCACCAATTTATTGCCCGTGAAATATCTCATCTAAATAACGCCGAACATTTACACCAAAATGAGCAAGAGCTCCGCTTGCTGAAATCATATTTTATTAAAATTGGCTCTAAACATGTTTCTCAGTGTAGGTACAATTACATAACTAAGTAGAAGTTCATATTTATCTGACGTTAAATTCCCTTCGATACAGAATGGCCCAATTAACAAAATCACATTCTTCATTTAAACATTTAAATTTCTTCAAATCTACATATTTTGGACTGTTTTATGTATTTAAGACCTTCTTCTGAACAACATATGGTTGAACTAGTATTGAATGAGGGATTCCAATAATGACTGAATATATAGGGTGATGAATTTGAAAAACCAAAGTTACTAATAATATAAAAGAAACAGCAACTCTGGCAAAATTGCAAATATCAAATCTGGAATCTACGTATCCCAAAATAGGTGTACCCCAAATTTTGTACAACTAGGACTAGCAATTTACGAGATAATTGGCTGTTTCCAGCCTTTTGGGCCACTCTGTATAATACTATCTCTGGATTCTCAAAATGTTTGAATTTGTCCATTATTGATCTAGGTTACCGGTAGAAAACATTATTAACCACTAATAGAGAAATTCAACTTCTCAGTTGGCTAGAAGACGCAATAATTGTCAATTTCACAGCTAGTAGTGGAATAGTATATTTTTCAACGAGTGCAGAATGATGGCTATTCACGCGGATGAAGTTTCCAAAACGAGGGAGCGCAGCGAGTGAGTTTTGGAATCATCCAAGTGTATAATAGCCATTCTACACAAGTAAAAGACATTACTTTCTCCACGACTAAAAAGAAAAAACTTCCAGTGAGGATCGAACCTCGATCGTCCGCGCCATAGTCAACCACCACTAGGCTATAGAACTATAGAGCAAAGAGTAAATATATATACGTAACTCATATTTTCAATCGGAACCCTTACATTTATAAATGAAATTAATTCCGGGAGGCGTACATATTCACTATCGCTACCGTTATCCATTTTTTTCTCTTATAATACGTAAAATTATGATTTTATAATTATTTTGACGTTTCAAACTACGCGCTGTCAGAAGCGATTTGCGTTCTTAGGTATTTGACGTTTTAAAGAGACGATTTCATTTATTCATTTTAATTAATTTTAGCGTGAATTCTGATAATAATAGAATGTGATTGGCTAACTAGAGTGAATTCTTTTTATTATTCACTGGTGTGAAGAATTTATATCATTATGCAGCTATAAGGGCCGAATTCAGAAACGACACTACTACTACACTCCTTTTACACTCAAATCGCGACTCGTTTGAGAGTGAGTGGAACTCACCCTCAATTTTGGTATTCAAAAACCATGTAGGTTGAGTAACTCATCTGAGTAGAGATTGTAGTGCACTAGTTTCTGTTTCGAGCTGTCAACATTGTAATTTTTGGTATATTTGAACTAAATTTGACAATTCATATTAATCATTTCCCTTGTGTATCCATTCCGAATATAGATAACCTCAAAAATTATATTAAAAACTTTATCATTCATTGAATGAATATGAGCGAAAAAAAGAAATGTATAACACCAAGTGAAAAAATATATTTAACGGAATTAGTGGTTCAATATGAAAATATTATAGAGTCTAAGAAACCGGATTTAGTGAATGCATCCGAAAAAAAGAAAACGGGCTATTATCACTACAAAATTCAATTCTGTACCGGATCACACAAACGTAAGTAGTATTGAATAATAGCAAATTTCATTCCCATCCAGTATTACCATGAACTAACTTTTACAAAAGTTATAATTATTGGATTTGACTTGACAGCGAACTTCACAACAACTTCAAAAAGCATGGGAGAACATAAAATGCAGAAGGAAAGAGGAGCTATCAAAAGAAAAACAGCAGAAAATGGCAACTGGCGGTGGAATTATTAAAGCACCGCCTAATGATGATGCTACCGATGTCATCTTAGATTGATAGATCGAAATAAAAGATGTCATTGATAGCGACGTGGCTATACTAAGCCTCATATCTTTTCTCTGAATTTCAAATTTGTTAATATTCTTCCTCTGCTTTACAGATACAACAAGGAGCTCTCTTTTGAGAAAAGGGCAAAAAGGGGGTCTGCAATTGATACTGAGCTGGCAGCACGTGTAGCCCGGTTAAAAAAACTTGAGAATCAACACAACAAAAAACAGTTCATGGAATAATGTATATTTTTATTGAAATAATAATAAAACTTAAGTACTAGTCAATATTTCAATTCATAAAATGCCTGTGAATGAATTTGACTATTAATTTTACTTACAGTGGAATAGGCAAATAAGCTTCATCGTCTTCGACATATTGAATAAACTCGTAAAAATCAGCCATTTAAATACAATAAATTGGAAATCAATTATGAAAACCTTTATATACGTCGTTATTCGGCCCTATTCCGTATCACGTTATGTTATTTGACGACCATCCCTAAGTGTGAATTTCTGTAATATAACGATATGTCTAAAAATACCGATTCTGTATCATCATGCTCATAGTTATGTCAACGAGAATCGTTATTTTATCATCGTTAAAATAACTGGACCAGTTTGACAGCTTGTTATGACTTAACGATATCGTTAAGTGGAATAAATGTCAAAAATCTAATCAGTTTTTGCTATATCTTCGTGGTGATTTGTAATTTTTTGCAAACAAACATAAATAATAGGCTGCTTTTGGATGGTCTTGTTTTTTTTATATTAACTTTATTAGCAAATTGTTCCCACAAATTGTTAATTATTTCAATCTCGCATGGTTTGCTCTTCCCCCTTATTACAATAGGACGATTTTCTAAAAATCCCAACAGCATGTCATACTGTGGCCTTGTTGTTTTTGGAAGGCGTACTTGTTCCACCATTTATAATTATATTAAGTTTTCCTCGCGTTATATTGTACAAATTGCACTTCTGTCAGATGACCCTTCCTTGTCCCTGCTTCTGTCATATGTTTTGATGGTATGTTATATAAAGGTTATACTTTGACGGATCTAACGGGATCGAATCCATCTCTTTTTACATTCACTGAAGGTGTATCGTTCCATCTCGCTTCGTGAGAATCAAAACTTACTTCTTTTTTAACATATAATTTTAACAATATCGTTAATGAAGCTTGATAGGTAATCACAGAACAGTTAACAATATAGTTAAATACGATCGTTATTTTAACATAACGGACCATCGTTAAAAATAACATACATGATACGGAATACGGCTGATTAATTGCTTCAAACACAAAAATATGAGGTTATGTTGATAATGTAGGGACCAACTGGTTACCCTCAAAATAAACTCATTTATACACTACAATTGTAGTGTCGATTTGAGTATTTCTTGTTTCTGGATTCCAAATTGAGCATGAGTGTCGATTCGAGTACAGATTGAGTGTAAATTGAGGGTGAGTGACGTCTATGAATTCGGCCCTAAATATGTAAAAATAATTTGAGCGTTTTTATTTAGTCGTGGAGAAAAAAAATTATCACCATGTCCAGAATTCGAGCAGTGCGCCTACAATTTATAATTTTTGAAGCCAAACCTCTATGCCACTCGGCTGTAGAAATGGACAGAATGCGACAACTCATATCTCCAGTCGTATGAATGAAGTTACATATTGATAATAAAGTTTTCTTTTATTGTCATGAAACTCAACTTTTTTGAAAATTTCAAGTCTCTAACCTATCAGAAAATAAGTTTAAAACCATGTACAAAATTTGACGCGATATACAAGACAGGCTTCTGATTTTTTAGCCAATTTAAATGTTAAATTTTATCTTTTACCATACTAAATATAAACTACAATAAAATTCAGTGTTGAAATGCTAATTTAATTTGTAAAAACACCGAAAATAACACGATTTGTTTTATTCTCTAGTTAATTTCCAGTAGTTTTTATGTGGCACTTTTTGACGTCATTATTTTATTTTTGTCAATTATTACATTTGTAAAGAAATAAATCGTGGGTGTCAACCGACTCCTTTGGACTCGATTTTGACCCACTTTAAACGAATAGATTTATTCGAAATTCTGCACACTTGGCAAGAGCCGATGACAATACAATATAGTAATAATGCATAGGGTGTTATTAGATCTTGAACTCATTGTATAAAAAATTTCACGAGGTATTAAACCGTTTTTGCTTGTAACGTTCTACTAGAGCAATTGCATTAACTGGCGCCCTGACTTAGTAGCTTAAAGCGCCTGTCAAATAAACAGCAGATCGCGAGTTCGAACTGTTTTCTTTTTTCAAGATTGTTATATTCTAAGCGAAGCTATGAATATGAATCACAAAGGTAAAATCGAGAGTAAAATCAATAAGCCAAAATAAATTATATTAGCTTCCATTGTATGTTTGTAACTGACTCCTTTGGACTCGATTTTGACTCATCTTAAACGAACAGACTTAGTTCAAACAAACCTTTAAACCCTTTTTTTATTTACTTCTCAGGTTCAAATTTTTTTTTAAATAAATCTTGAAAAAATGAACAAATTTTCTTCCGTTGAATTGTATTTAAATTTTTATACAAACTATAATACTGGGTGTCTCATCATATTCTGAGCTTATATCTTCGAAACGGTTGTAGATAATAAGATGCGGTTTCCACAGTTAGGTTTGAAATTACCGCGAGTTTTGTTGTGACACATTTATATAAATGGCGTACTTCCGGTTTACCCGCTAGAAAAGTGGCGTATTTTCAGAATACAGTAGATGTAATTTTTCAAATAGGAAACCCTGTATATTTAGCAATTTCTTGAAAGACGCATATTTTTACTTCTTATCGGTACCTTGAAGTTTAAAATCAGTGCACAGAAAGCGAAGTTAGATAACTTCAACTGGGATACTGTAATGATTCAGATATCTTATTAATAAATAATAATCAAGGAGGCGTTAAAATGTCACATCACAAAAATATTGCGATCATTGACAGAATGTCACATTGTGTTAGAACCACTTAGAACAAGATGGTATTTTGAACCAAAATGTTTATTTTCAACAAGACGGGGCTCCACCCCATTATTCCAACATAGCAAGAGAATCTGTTAACCAACAATTGGATTGGCAGAACTGGTCCAATAGAATGGCCTCCAAATTCTCCAGACCTGACTGTTCCAGATTTTTTTGTATGGGGATTTGTGAAAGATAGAGTCTACAACCCGATGCCTGCTACTATTGAGGAATTAAAAAATAACATACGGCAGGTAATGGAAAATATTCCTCTTGAAATGCTGACAGCATCATTTGACAACTTGGTTCGATTTCACAAATGTATAGACCAAGAAGGAAGACACATCAAACATTTGTTTTAAAGTGCCCTTAAACATGTTCCTATTTATTTTTTAAGTTCACTTTAGCTAATAAAGCTCCAACTTTATATCTAAATCATTACAGTATCCTAGTTAAAGTTATCTAACTTCTGTGCACCGATTTTAAACTTTAAAGTACCGTCATAAAGTAAAAATAAGCGTCTTTCAAGAAATTGCTGAATATACAGGGTGTCCCATTTAAAAAATTACATCTACTGTATTCTGAAAATACACCACTTTTCTAGCGGGTAATCCGGAAGTAGGCCATTTATATAAATGTGTCACAACAAAACTTACGGTAATTTTAAACCTAACTGTGAAAACCGCATCTTATTATCCAGAACCGTTTCGAAGATAATATAAGCTCTTAAAAACAGTCAGAACATAATGAGACACCCTCTACAATATTTTGTTAAAAACGGAGTAGATTCAGTGTCAAAACGTTTGGTTGATTATGACATTGGTGCTGTTGACATGCTGTTAAGCCTACACTCATAAATAAAGCACTGTATAATGTCAAAAGATTAAATAAATTGCTTTCAATATATATTTATTTACAGACCATAAACAATTGAGGTCATTGGATGATGATGATGGCTTTTAAATACGATATGACATAATATGTGGGGGGAAATATATCAATTTGGATTTTAATGTTGGCTTCAGGTAATTTGTGTCGTTACTCTTCTAGTGGGTTTTTTTGTATTTTGTTCAGCTACCTACTTTAGTCTTAAATATTTTATCAGATGCATTCCAATTCTGTAAACGACAAAAAATTATCATCATGGTATTGTCTAAAACGGGGATTTCCAAAACATATATTAAATTTATTTTGTGAAGAAATGACATTTAATTTTTATATATAACTTGAAATTACACGATTTAAATAGAGTAGAAAAAAATATGGATATACTTATATTATTTACGTTACCTACTTACAACACAACCAATGAACTAACTCATACAACTAACTATTTAACCCAAATCTAGTTCAGTATGACTATCGTCTCCCTTTAAATAAATAATTAAGGGTGCTGTAGAGACATTACCATTTTAATAGCTACCTTCAATCTTAATTATTAAAGTTGTAGCAATGGTTGTAGGTACAATAGTATGCTGAATCGAATTTTTCCAGCTATCAATAGGAATATTACTTGTCACATTTCTAATTAACTGTATAACACTTTAGGTTAATTTGGGTGGAATGTTTCCAGATCTAGGATTTTATCTGATTCCACATGTGTTCCATGGGTTTAAATATGCAATAATATGGGGTGATACTATGCCGTGATACCATGTGGCCCATATTTTTAGCGATAGTATCACAAAGGTATTCTTTTACGATATTAAACGCTACTAAAACTAAGAGATGAGAAATTTTTAAAACGATTCTGCAAAATGCATTCCATTTTTTAACACATACTCTTGAATTTCCAATTTACTGCTGTTGTTACTTGGTGCTTTATTCAATTAACTGCCATGATAAGTTGCATTTTCTTTCGCAATTATATTTTTTTCCGGTATATTCGGCAATAAATAATTTTTTTTAAACAATCGTTGTATCTTGGTGATAATCTAACCTTGAATCCTTTGCTGGCAATTAGTGATGAACAAAGCAAGACCAAGACTCGAACAGTCTCGGTCTTGGTCTTGCTTATTCAGTCTTGGTCTTGGTCTTGCTCAAATCTGTCTGGTCTTGGTCTTGGTCTTGCTGTATTTTGTTTGGTCTTGGTTTTATTCTTGGTCTTGCCATAATTTCTTAACGCACGTCTCTCAAAACATTTTGTAAACATTTTATTTTTATGCAACAAACAATTTTAAACCTAAATTTACTTTCTTTGAATTAAAAAAAGTTCATTAAGACATTATTTCTTATTGTTATTCAAAGATGGATTGTGAATAGATCGTTTAAAATCAATCATTATTTTGTAAAATACTTTATTTTATTGCACTTTGAAAATATAAATATTTTATTAGCTCATTATTAAGTTATTTGGTATGAGACTATTGTTTAATTCACTCATCAGTGTACTGTTCTACAATATTTAAGAAAAAACATTTAACAAGTTCAAGTCATTTTAAAACTTATGCCACCTACGCCTATTGTAAAATGAATCGTAAAGCGATTCGTTCAAGGTCATCAAAAGCTCTGGCAATTTATGGATGAAATTTATAAGAGTTATACTACTGGTTCGTTCTTATACTGTGCAACGGCTTTGTCACAAATCGTCTTGAATACAGAAACTTTATCATGTACGTCGCGATATGACCTTGTCACAACTTGTCAAGAGAATGATTCTCTAGTTCAAAATATATTTATGAATACTAAAGAACCTACTCTTCTCCAACGCATAAATTATGACCTTTTATCAAAAAAAATCCTTGAGAAAAAAGAAAATATTGAAAAATAAGTAATTTCCTTTGGATTTGAGCCATGTGTTAACCAGACATTGGGACAAAGACTATGTACTCTTCGAACATTTTTGTAGATCATTTTTTTTACAGTGATTTCTTTGTTTTTTATGTATATCGTTAAAATCTAGTAAAGAAAACTTACAATTCGACATGCCAACTTATATTGTTCCAAGAGAAGCATATGTTGACGCTGTTACAAATATTTTATCTCATATAGTTACTGTGAAAAAAAATTTGAGTCTTGCGTATTTAGTCTTGGTCTTGCCTAGTCGGTCTTGGTATTAGTCTTGTTCTTGTTCATTCTGTCTTGGTCTTGGTCTTGCGAGTCAAAGAATGGTTTTGGTCTCGGTCTTGGTCTTGCTTTTTCGCAAGACCAAGACCAATTTTGCTCATCACTACTGGCAATAATAATGCGTTTGGAACCCAACCTGTTTCTGATCCAGCATGTATTATTGTTATGATTTGTCCTTTATTTGATAGAGCCTTTATTTCTTATTTTCCCGTTGAATCTACAAAACCCTTCGTCAATTTCGGTCAACTTTCTTTCCTTCATGCTTTTTTGCTGCATCGGTTATACTATAACCTCAATGTTTCAAAGATTCAAACACATTTTTAACAATTTTTGTCCTAGGACACCACATCTTGGTTTTAAATACAAGATTGCTTTAGGAGTGAACCAAAATATTGAATTTATTCTGTTTGAGTTTTACACACTGTTCAATCCCAACAATATTGTTTTCACGTTTGGGTATCTCAAAATAATCCCCCTATGCTGTTTCATTTTGAATAAATGTTTTCAGATGAAATTTTCTCAATTTTCCGCTATATAAAAGATGCCTTTCGGGTGTCTCGACAAAATTGTAATATTCGGTGTCGACGTTTCTCTAGAACTAGCTGAATTCGTTTTCGTTTGAGATTGGTATTTTTATCATCATAGAAGAGAGTGACCTCTATGCAACAGCTTTTTCTGCAACCAGATATTATTTCTCCCATCGAAATCTGTTAGGTTGTATGGTTGACATTTTATTTTTCTTGTTTTTAATGATGTAATATAAAAGCGATTCGTATTTATTCAAATACTAATCTTTTCAAGACAACATAATAATTCACACAGCATCCGCCAATCCTCCATCAATATTTTGTAAACTAGTGCCGATGGATTTCTAAAATAAAATCCTTGACCTTTAACCGAAACTTCCTTATTTTATTTTATGTTTATTTATAATAAATTTATGATTTTGATAGTTATTGTCTAACTCAATAGGGAATAGGCTTGAAGTTTAAATATGATCCAATTTTTGTTCATCAAATTTTCATTGTCTATATAGTTAAATAGACAATAAAATTGGATATTCCCGAAATAGGTCGATTTTTGATTTTAAATTACTATTTTTTCAAATTATAATCTAATATACAGGGTGAACCACCTTCGTGTGATAACGTCATTACCAGGAATTAATGCTCCTGTTAAATATTCAGAGTGTTTGGTGCCTGGCCGGTAACTGCTATCCCACACAGGTTTTCAATCATTTTTGTTATCCAGTAAGTTTGTATAAAAGGTTATGACAGATGACAGTCCGTAGGAAGTTCGAATTCTTCCCTCCGCCAACAGTTATAAGCGCGCTAATAGGCATGATGAGTCAGTAATTCTTATTGAAATAATTGTATATTGCAAAGGTTATAAAACAATCACTTATTTTTACATTATATCTGTGAATACCTATATTTATTTTAATGAAAATTCAAACACAAAATATGACAATCCGCCATTTAGCTAAAACTCCGATCACAAACGTGTGACGTCAATCTTTTGTATATCGTATTTTCTAGTTTTTCTCTGTTTAAATGATATTTACTTGTTATAGAATTCATGACCATCACACAAAGTAATACAAAATAGTAATCAAAATAAATTTTTAATTTGCAAACTGAAATATTTGAAGTATTTACATATTTACATACTTTTATGATTAATATATTTCGTTTTGTTTCAGATGTAGAAAATCTATAGACTTTTCACTGAAGTGTGCCTGGTTGTTAGACGCTTTCAGTTCAGATGCGTCTCTACCAACCAAAAAGAAACCTCACGGCGTCAAATTGCGCAACCTCATACTCTCCGACGAACTCAGACCAAAGGACCAAAAAGTAATGACCAATTCTTTAAATTCCGCAGTCGGTGATAAATTGACCGTCCCGCAACACGTCAAGAAAACCCACCAGAGGTCACACAGTGACGCTTCAGCATTGTTCCCTGGCCTGAAGAAGGGAGCACCGAATACGACAAAACTCAGTTTGGGAGATTTGAGCTCAGGCAGGGCGTTCGATAACGGCTGTGTATGTTTTGACAGTTGTCAAAACGTAGTCAATGATCTTAGGGGAGAAAAGACTGAATGCATTTGTTCGGTAAGTATTTCAGACCAAATTAAAAATCACGACTTGTATTCGACATTTTTCGAAAATTTAGTGTTTGCAGGTTTTGCCTTTCCTTTTTCTTCCATTCTCCTATTTATCCTTTTTTTATCCCTTAGTTTTCCTTTTTTTCTTTGCATTCCTTTCTCAGCTTCCTTTTATTCCTTATTCTAATCTCTTACTTTTTCTCCCTCCTTTCCGTTTTCCTTTCTTTCTCTTTTTTTCTTCCCTTTCCTTTCCCTTTTTAGATTATTTCGCGTCCTTTTTCTTTTCCTTGCATTGTGTCACTTTTTCTTTTTTGACATTTTCTAATTTTATCCATTCTTTTTTCCTCTTCTGTATTGCTTCTTTCCCTTTATCCACTTTCCTCCTTCCCACTTTTTTCACCTTCTTCTTTTCTCTCATATTTTCTCATTATTTTCTTCTTTCTCTTCCTTCCTTCTTGCCCATCTCTTTCCCCATTCCCCAGTGTTTACTTTCCCTTTTCTGCCAACTTTTCCTCACTTTACTCTTCTTATTTAGCTTTCAAACGCTACTTATCTTAGGTGAATGAATTGAGAATCAATAACCATTTTATAAGTTTTTGTTTCCGTACTTCCAACACAACAGAATTCTTTAATCCTTCAATTTAACAAACTCAGTGATTTCATAACGAATATATTATGGGAATGTTCCAAATTCCTAGGGTCATTGTATTCTATTTACGGAAATGAAATAAAACTGTTTTCTCGTTAGGTATTATTAGTGGGAAAATTCGGAATTTTACTCACAAAATTTAGATTTCCCGAAATGATAAAAGCTACACCAGTTTAATGTTAACAACCTCCGATACTGAAAACTAATATATCTGTAAAATCTGCGTATAAAACGGCACCATTCTTGGTCGTAGATGTTTGCTTTTGGGTAATTTTGCGAAATAATACCTAAGGTTCATGTGAAAAAATCGTTTGAATAACATACATATTTTCTGATATTTAAGGAAAATAAAATAAAATGACAATGGCATATTTCCCATTTAAAACATCCAAAGTAAACATGAATTAATAATTGAATTATTTATGATTTGAAGGACTTTTGATTTATTTAGTGGTGAGAGATTGTCAATCCCAGACGTTTCAAATGCAAATATCAATGGATTCTGTGAGTTTGTAACCACTTCAGTGTTATGGAAATTTTCCCTAACGATCCGTTTCATGCTGTTACAGGGTCAAACTCAAACTACATATTCTAGAGATAATTTTATGTCCATTTAACCTAATTTACCTCTATCCAATAGCTGCTCATCCATAGGGAGCTAGTGCCCTTTGAAGATGACATTAAAATAAAACTAGGACAAAATATCTACTAAGAACAGCTCATTAAATAAAAACTATGAAAATACGAGAAACTGAAATACACTTATCAAGAGTTATTGAAAAAAGTAATAAAATCATTTACACCGAAAAAATTATGTTGCAACTGAAAACGTTTTATTAGTTTGCTGAAATCACCATTATTTCCAACGACTTTTTCTTTATAATATTTTTTAAATACATTATATAGGGTGTCCCGTAAATAAGTGCCATAGATTTGAGGATGGGTAGCTCGTTTCCAAATATTGCAAATCCTTAAATACAATTATTTTCTTACCTTGTATGTTTTTGAGATACAGGGCGATAGAAGGCTGCGTCTCATCAAAACACATCGACAATATTAATTTTGTCAAGTTCTAATTATTCGGTGGCGTGGTACCTGGGGTTCGTGAACTTTTATTACATCTTATTCCTGAAAAACCCTGTATTTCGAGTTGGACAGTTAGTTTGTGACACATACCTTCATAGCAACCTTTATTTTAATGATATAGAAAGCTCATTTCGACACATTTTACAATTTTTTTTATCTTATGTTTTGTTAAATTGTTTTTTGTTTGTTGATGATTGGAAATAGTAAAGTACCTAAATAACAATAATAAAGGATCCCGCGCTTTTCTTATGACAAAGTGGCGTTCCGTCAAATGTTATAAATTTTGGATATGATGTTGTACTCGACTTCCTGACCAAAAGTGTCCATGGGACCAATTCAATCCTATGACTAGTTTCCGATATACAGGGTATTAAAGTTGAAAAATCCTTGTTTTCCGTGACCACGTAATTTTATTATTAACAAATAAATATGCATTTTTAATTGATGGTACCAATAATGTGTTCTTATATTGAATGAAAACAAGATCAGAAATATATAAGCTTATTACAAAACAAAATAAATTAAACATTTTGACGGATCTAATTATAAAATACTTGGTTATTCAGAAAAAGTGTATTTTCTCTAATTTTTGTCGGTTTAATAACAAGATGTATGTACAAATCACCCTGTATTTCAAGAAAAGTACTGATATCTAGGTAACCAATACGCTTTAAACATCGTAAACTAATTTTAAAATACATGGTGTAACTTATTTATTTCATAATATAGAAAAAAAATAATTTCAGGTTGCATTAAGAATCACCCTGTATGGAATACCTCTATATTTGATGCCTGAACATTGAATATGAAGTTATTTTCAATTTCTGATCTTGTTTTCATTCAATATAAGAATTTCTTAGAATTCCAAAAAATCGTCCTCTTATAATTGAGTCCAACCCTGGATATTTTGACATTTTGAACTATTTATGTGTAAGTTTACGATAAACTAGAACATATGATTAATTAAAAAAGCATATTCATTTGTTAATAATAAAATTACGTGGTCACGGAAAACAAGGATTTTTCAACTTTAATACCCTGTATATCGGAAACTAGTCATAGGATTGAATTGGTCCCATGGACACTTTTGGTCAGGAAGTCGAGTACAACATCATATCCAAAATTTATAACATTTGACGGAACGCCACTTTGTCATAAGAAAAGCGCGGGGTCCTTTAATTCATGAAATACAATACAATTTAAATCTCCAAAACTATCAAGTTTATGTATAGGGAATGCTTGGTATAAATTAAACTACGTTGACTGTAGTTTATGGGGGTGATATAAACTACAGGGTGATGCATTAAAAAAAACTGAGCAAAGAATGGATTTGTGTTTTGACGTACCCTGTATTAAATTTAAACAGTATTAGCAAAATCAATCATTTTTATGAAGTTTGACAATCACTTAAAAACTATGGATACAACATATCATTGCTCTTGTACCTCTTTTCTTTTATACAAGACGTTTAACTTAATACGATTTTCATAGAAATTTGGCAATAACTATTTAAATACCCTGTATAACACATAACAACGTTGTATTCTTGTAACGAGGAAGTGAAGTGGTTTTTAAATGAGAAATAAAAGACAGGGTGTTAAATTAAAAAAAACATATGTACAGTGTTATGGAAGACCCTGTATACTTTTAACTAATTTTAAATTGTTAAGCTTATAGCTGCCTCCTATTTTTGTAAATAACTTGTATCTCCTATAATATAACAATAACAATACAATAACAAATATAACGGACTTGTCACCAAAGGTTGATCACCCTGTATATGAGACACCCAAGTTAACCTTTAATCTAAAGTTATTCCAAGCAATTTTACTGGTTCAGATGCTGTAATAAACTTGCTGGATGTTTTATTTAACTTGAATTGATTACTGTCGTACCAAGACGACCTGTCCTGACCTGACGACAAGTACGCTTTTTCCAAACTCTCCTCATCTTTAACAAAGGTCGTGGTGACATATCGGCTAGTATGGGAATGCGGCGAAGAACTTAGAAGACTGGCGACTCGGAACAGTGTAACACTGGAGTGGGTCCCAGGTCATAAAGGAATCGCAGGCAATGAAAAAGCTGACGAACTCGCAAGAGTAGGATCGTCAACTCAGATTAACGGACCCGAACCTGCTGTGGGCATCCTCAGATGCTTAACGAGGTCATGGTTAAAAGGGTGGTGGAAAGAACAACACAATAAATACTGAAAGAACACGACCAGGCAAATACATGGGAATAAATTCATAAAAGAACCATCAGAAAAAGTGGCGAAAGAACTGCTCTCAATGAGCAGGAACAAACTACGCACCATAACGGGGCTACTTACGGGACATTTTCCCAAAGGAGCACATAAACAAAATAGGGCTGTACAACGGAGACCTTACATGCAGAAGATGCAAAAAGGATACCGAAACAACTCTGCATATACTATGCCACTGTGAGTCGCTGGATCACAGAAGGCAGAAACTGTATGGTAGACCCCAAATAACTCCAGAAGACTTCTACAACCAACCAGCAAAGAACCTGTATGAGCTAATACAGGGAACGGAATGGCTGAATAGGTTGTAGTCAGAACACTAGGAGTATCCACAATAAGCCCAGGAGGCTTAGGTGGTACCGGCGAAGGGACGGCTCCAGGGAAAAAAAGGTCGTGGTACCATCAGCAAACAGAACACTTCGATCTTCTTCCAGGGAACTTGGTTAATCGTTTACGTATATAACAAATAATAATAACCCTATTACAGATCCTCGAGGAACTCCTCTTGACACCGGAGTCAATTTTTATTCAACATTATGGAAACTTACGTATTGAGACCTCTACGCGTACTCTGTAACTTGATAAAAATAGCAAAGGCAAGAAATTTCTTTCTATCGACAAATGCTACTCTCTATGACTTTTTTCTTACTGTAAACTTCCGTCGAACTCGAGTAGAAAGAAACGAGTACCTACCTACTACTATCTAACTTGGAAACATTTTCAGAATTATTATATCTTGTGATGCTTTTAACATTTATTTGCAGAAATATCAAGTATTACAATTTCTGAGTTTTGTTTTGATGTCTTTTTATCCTGCCTTTCCATATAGGATGTTTAATTTTGTTTATCATTGCTTAAAAAAAGAGCGGATACATTTGGTTCATGTTTAAGTATTGGGTACGATGGGTAAACGCTTGCTCTTCATAGCGAAGGTCGTCAGTTCAATTCCTACCGGAAACGTTTTATTTTTGAATGTCATATTATTCCCTAGATAAATAATTGAAGAACTTACACCATTTCTTTATATTGTTTCAGGCACCTAGATTACGACCCGAACTGGAATTTATGCAAGCACTTATAATGATCGGCAAATTACTTAGTTCCATACCTACGAAGGAAGCGAAGACCACAAGACTTGTAGCGGAATTGACAACGTTAAATCTGAATCTGCCATCAAGAGTATGGTTGCCACTGAATAGTCAAAATCCTCATTTTATTGTTAGGATACCACCACAAGTGGCAGCTGTACTAAACTCAAAAGATAAGGTAAAGTATTAATTGAATGTATTAACATGAAAGTCTTACACAAAAAAAAGAATAGACAGTGATGGAAACCGCTGGAATAAGTGAAAACACAATAAATTTAAAAATTTTGTCGAACGTATATGACATATAAAGTATTACAAATAAATTGATCCCTTATAAAACATTTATATTACGCCTATGATAGTAAATATAAGGAATTTCCAAAAAAAAAAAATGTGGTCCTGTTTGAATTTGCCCCCGAACAATTAACATACTGTAAAAGTAAACAGACGTATTATCTGATGCCGACATAAACATTGTCAAAGTTTATTTAGGAGAGTTTTGTCGACACTGTTTTAATTTCATTTAATTAATTTCTTTGGTTTATTATCATAATTAGCATTCTTATCAATTGACCATTGCTCCTTTTTATGTAAATGATCAACAATTTATATTAAATTTGTATAGAATTGTGAGATTAACATAAAACCACATTTCATACTTTTACTTCTGTGTTGTTATAAATAGAGAACTAAAAATATATCAAAGCTACTATTGTTTATTTTGAGCACGTCGAATTTTATATTTTTATTCCAATAAAATGTGGAAATTGGTATTATAGTGCATAGCAAAATTGTTTTCATTTCCAACTTTTTTTAAACATCCAGAGGCTCTTCTGATTATAAAAGTGTAAGATGATACTTGATATATTTTTGCCCTTTTTTTAATAATCGAAAAAATATACATCCCGTGGAAAAAATGTTTGCAATAATTTTTTTTTATATTCTTTAGACGATTTTGTTCCAAAAAAGTTCTCACGCTCATCAACCAATGAATTTTTGAAAAATATAATTAGACGAAAATCGTGAAAAAAAGTTACCTATTTATATTTTTTTCACTAAATATTTAAACTATAATAAATAATATGTCCCTATCGGAATAATTATCAATACTGTTTTAGAATTTTCATTAATTTTTCAATCAAATAGTGCGATAAATTAGAAACAGTTTCATTCAAAAAAGGAGGTTTAGAATATTTTATTAATTATTATATTTATTACTCTTAATATCAATATGCTCTTAACGTTGCAATCCCAGTTGTATGTACTATGTATAACATTAGTAAGAGAGAGGCAGATGGTGTGCTTCTACAATTTTTTGCTTCTTTTTAGCAGAAAAATATGATTAGTTTTTTTTTCACAATTTATTATTATTATCTAATAATTGGTTTTAGATACTTTCATCTATTGAAGTTGACAAAAACCTTTTGTCTATAAAAAAAATCATTTCCAGGTGCTAACTGAAAAATAAAATTATATTTCAATGAGATAAAAACAAGCAAACATACTTGGGATGAACATAGTTATTAGTTAGCCTATCTGGCATTTTTTAAATTCAGAGCACGCACTATAAATGTAATTTTTTTATGATTGTTAATTCTCTAGAATTTTATAGAATCGACTTTCTTCAAATTTGATAGATAAGGGTTTTTTGCCGCTAATTATGATTCCAGAAATGCAGAAATGCAACTCCGACTGTTTATATTGTAAATTTTGACAGATTCCAAGTTTTATTTTCAAAAAATATCTATAAAGAAACTATTCTTATTGAAAGTTACCCATATAAAATTTTACAACAAATAAAAAAATTATCATCGCATACCCAGATTCGAATCCTTCCCTCACAATTCTTAATTTTCTCAGCCAGATCTCCATGCCACTCTGCTAGAAAGACATAATAATTTATCCAACATTTAGAGTATGTGATGAATGTCAAAACTAAAAGTGTTTTTTTTAATTGTCTTCCAGTTCTGAATTATGTTGAATATTTCAAGTCTCTAACCTCTAACCCTTCGGAAAATACAAAAAATTCCACCCGGACAGACATACAAGAAAAAGCTACTTAATAACAACGTGGTAAAAAGTGCCAAGACGTTTTATTAGAATATTTTTTTATTTTAATTGTTCATACAACTAGCTCATTGAAAGCAGACAACTTCGTGAAAACGAAAATAGGAAAAAAATGAATCTCGTTTGCTGAAACATGCACTTTTTTATTTTATTTTTCTTATTTTTGCTGCCCACTCATAATTTCGTTGAAAAAAATTGCCTGACAATTTGAACCGTTAATATTAACACCATACTCTCCTAAAGTGTAAAAAGATTTCCCATTTAAATTACACATACAATTTATTGATTTTTTTCAAAATATCTATATCTTTAGCCGCATTTCATGCTATCGAATTGTTCCAGAGGAAGATTTAATACTCGGGATTGAAAACTCTACAGAAGTGCTCATTGTGACCTAGCTGTAATCTGCACCTAAATTTCAAAAATGCAACCCAACACTTATACATGGTGTCAATGTGAAAACTCTCCCAAAAAT